>JAUZST010000276.1:2014-18893 GCA_034779995.1 Parotocinclus haroldoi | reverse complement strand
AGGTTATCAAAGCAAACTTTTTGGGTGCATTTAGGCTTGGGGTAGATTCGGGCAACAGACACAGTTTTAATAGAGTTTTAAGGACATTCGCGATATTTCAAGAAGCTTCTGGAATTGTGAAAACTATCAAGAAGTTTCTAGAACTGTCCAGAATTATCTAGAACTTTCTGGGACCGTACAGAATTGTATGTAGCTGTATAAATACAGTTATATGGGGTCACATAGCCCTTCCTGAGAGATGGAGAGACAGGATCTACTTGGTTGGGAAAATTTTATTTTGTTTGCTTATAGGTTGGTACAGGGGAGAGAAGAGAGCCATGCATTTTGCTATCGCAATAATTTGCAGTGAACCGGCTGATCACTCAACAATATGCTACTTCTGGATGGTAGACCCTTCCAAACGTCGCACTGGCAAAAATGCACCGCCTGTAGTGTATCCTGTACGCCCCAGTACCACACTGCCCTGAACTTCCTGTACCAATTCATCCAGACAGAGCTCAACCACCTTCAGGAGAAAGCAGCAGGTCAGATACTAGGGAAGACATTGAAGATCCCGATTTCTCTTCATATGCAGCTGAGGAGCAGAAACCATACTACCCTTAACAAAAAGGCTTCAACGATCTGATCAGAGACCTTGGTCTTACCAAGTCCAACGCTGAGCTTCTGACATCAAGGCTCAAGCAATGGAACTTATTAGATGAAACCATCCAAGTCACAGATCAGTGGAAGCGTCAACAAGTTTTTTTCAGCTTTTTCAGTCATCAAGATGGACTGTGTTTCTACAACAATGTGGCCGGTCTATTCTAGGGTATAGGTATTATCTGTAACTCAAAAGAGTGGTGCCTCTTCATAGACAGTTCATGCAAGAGCCTCAAAGCCATGCTGCTTCAGAATTGGAACAAGTACCTGTCTCTTCCTGTAGCTCACTCAGTGCACCTGAAAGAGGAATACAAGATGTTGCTAGGTGCCTTGAAGTATGATGAGTACAGCTGGGAAGTTATTGGAGATTTCAAAATGGTGTCATTCCTGATGGGCCTCCAAGGTGGTTTTACAAAGTATCCTTGCTTTATTTGCCTTGGGACAGCCGCGATACTGAAGCACACTACCACAGGCGGGACTGACCTCAGAGGACAGAATTCTCTGTGTGGAAGAACAAAGTAAAGTGGGAGCCACTGGTGGACCCACGCAAGGTGCTGATGCAGCCACTACAAATCAAGTTGTCAAACAATTTGTCAGGGCTCTAGATAAGGAGCTCCAAGATCTATTCTCTAAACTGTCTGAAGCAAAGATCAAAGCTGGTGTCTTCGTCGGACCACAAATCAAGAATATCATAGAGTGCAATGAATTTCCCAAGAAGCTGAATAGGAAAGAGAGGCCGGCTTGGAACAGTTTCGTCGCAGTGGTTTCCTAGGTAATCATAAAGATGAAAACTATGCACAACTGGTTCAGACTCTGATAAAGAACTATGCTGCAAATGGCTGCAGGATGTCACTCAAAATCAAAAGATTGAAATACAACATGGGAGCTTATTCAGAGGATCACGGCAGGCACTTTATGAACTCTGAACGCCATTACCAAGAACAATATAACAAGAACATGATGGGCCACTATATTTGGGGATTGATTCGTGAAACTGATTTGCAGTATAGTCATACATCTCCAAAAACCACACACTTTTGAACAATTTGGTAATCTGTGTAAATTTGCAATGCATATAGTGTTCTTAATCTGACTGTATGAATGAGAAGATGCAAAATCGACTGTTTTTATAGTGAAAATGCATAACTTTCGTTGTATATCCCCTAATTTTTGTGAGCAGTGTACATGGACACAAATACACTTCCAAAATACTTGGCCACTAAAAACATCCAAATACATGAATGCTTTGTACAAGGCCACTTTCTGAATACAATATTAATGTATTCATATACAGTTGAATCCAGTTAATTGGACCACCGGTTAATGGGACCAGCCGCTTATTCGAACCAAATTCTAAAGTACAAAACAAATCCTGTTATATACGTTTAATGTTATTCGCTTATTTGGACCAAAATTCTGCTTAATCGGACCAAAGAACATTAGAACGAATAAGAAAAAGAAGCCATAAGTCGCCACCCAGCAGATGCAAAACATTTAATATGTTACATAGCACGTCCCGTCTTGTAACATAGGGCATGTTCGTTTAATCGGACCAGCCAGTTATTAGGACCAAAACAATCGCGTCCAGATGTGGTCCGATTAACCAGATTCGACTGTATATGTACAATGTAGAAATATACAATATAAAACCTGCTTTAAATTGTAAGAATATCAATGCAGGAGGAAAGTAAATAAAAACCCCTAGGCTTGCATCAGTCAAAAATGCTGATTTTAAATAGATTTAAATAATTAAAGATAATTAAAATTAAAAAATAAAATGTTAAACATGAAAATACAAGAATAATTAAAATGCTAATAAATTCAATAGAATGCTAATGTAGACTGCATATAAAATAGTGATACATCGGTTGCTGACCAGCTCAGAACGTGTCAAATTCAGTTCTCAGAGCATTTTGAGTAGAAAAATCCGTCTCAGCACCTGTTTTTTTACTTGATAGAATTGATTAAACTTGTATGGGTTAAGTCACAATTTGTTCCAGCCAATTAATCAAATCACAATTCAGTGTCAAAGTAGTTCTCATTCAGTGAAGATCTCTGCTGTGTTTCTTTATCTTAACATATACAGTACAGTATTAGTGCAGTGCAAATAAGGCCAACCAACAGGAAAACTGTGAGAACAGTGATACACTCTTCCAGGTGGCAAATGGTTTAGACACAGTAAATGAATAAATTAAAATTATTAAAAAACAAATTTAAATGCGAATTAAAGTACAATAGCAAACAAATAGTATAACACAAATTTGCATAACAATATTCAGAAAACAAAATATGTTTAGAATATATGAGTATATATAAAACTTACAAAGCTTACTGAAACAAATTAGTCTTTAATCTCTTTTTAAATGTGCCTAAATCATTATTTTCTAGTTTTAGTTATAGTTTCCACTTTTCACATCTGGCCAATCCATGCTACATGGTAGGGATCAAATCAGGCAGAGAAGCAGGGCAAAGTGATGAACTGGATACTGTATTCTGGGAGAGTCATAGTCATGACAGGAGGATGAATTATTACCTGTTTGATTGATCTATGCCTTCCTGAACATGGAAATGGGAATTATCTTCATGGTTTTCAGCTAGCTAAATTAACTGTAGTTTTATATAATACATATCATAATACAGGGTGAGTCAAAAGTAGGGCTTTGGAAGAACCCTACATGGCTTTTCAATCATTGTCCCAGTTTCTATGAGGGATGCGAAAGTGCTATGTGAAACTGGTTGCCTTTCTGTCGTTGTTAAGGTCTATGATATGGCAGCTAAGTTTTCCGGACATCAGAATTGTCACTTTCATCTTCAATTACCTGTGACGAATAACAAAGTTTCTAATTTTCTGTGTTGATAACTTTTGGACCTTATTTACCAACACAATTATGTGTTGATAACTTTTAAGATATATTGCTATTCTGATTGCAGCACTTGATTTCTGAGACAATTTTTGTCTTCACTGATATGCTGACATGCCCACATTCTGTTACGGGTGTGCCCTGTTAAGGGTCAATTTTATTATTCTGGTTATTGTAGTCTGGTTGCAGCTCTGGTGGCATCTTGTGGTTCTAGTTGTGTCCAGCTTGTTACAAGCCCTCTTTCTGGACCTTCAGTAGATCGCAGTGACTCTTTCTGTTGGCACTTGCAGCTCGCTGAAGGCAATCGGCATGCTTCTTTAGGAGCTCCTCATGGTGGATTGGATCATAACAGCATGCTTCCCGAACACGCCACTGTGGATCACATCCTCTCACCACCTCCATGCACTAGACTTCTGTGAACTACACTCACCCTTTTTGTAATTTTGCACTGTTTTTATTTCTACTAACTTGACTATTATTTTCACTAACTTTTATTTATGTAACACTGCAAACTGGTTCAAAACATTTCATTTATTTTTATGAGGATTTTGACTGACATTGATGAATATTATCAAATTAAATGAATCAGACCCAGCAAAATAGTATCATAAGTTTATATTGTCTGCAGTGGAATAAAAGTCAGGCTTTTTTTCCTTTAACTTTGAATTTTTCATTTTTTCTGGTTTTGATTATATTTTTGCCTAATCAGAAATGGTTGTTTGTTTCTTTAGTTAACATGGCTTTCAGCATCCACAGCTATTTAACAACAGACACAAGGTTATATCAACACACAAGATTATGTTGAAACTAGTGACACATACTTAGACAATTTAGCATAATCCTTTACCTGATACAAGCCTTTGAACTGTGGGGGGAAACTAGAGCACATGAAGTAAACCCACATGGACACAGGGAGGACATTCTATATTTATACATCAGTAGTCCAATGTTAGCTTTCAAGCAACTACACAAACTGCTGCACTGCTATCCTGGTTTATCCTACAAACTGATCATTCTGGTTTGCTGAAAAATAATGCTACCTGATTCACATTAATAGAAGACGTAATCAACATGTGAAACTATATTTAGTATCTATATTTTATATCTATATTTATGCTTTGTAGGTAACCATATATTTTGTAGCATACTGTATGGGGAAGGGTATACTTGTTGTTGTTTATGTAATGTATTCTGATATAGTGCCTAATACACGGGCAACTCAGTGTTATTCCCCATCATAGGTTCATATTTATGGGGGAATTATGGGGGATGCCAGTACTTAAACAAGATGTTGCACGTAGTTGCAGTCAGTGTTACACAATGATACTTAAACTGGAATTCAAGTAAGACATACACTGAACAATGGAGACACTGGGTGTATACGCTATTTAAGGTATATTTATGTCTCACAATGTGAATGTGCTCAGCTCTGCATCAGCTTTTCCTCTACGTGTTTTATATGTAGAACAAAATTCATTTACAGATGCAGTTATCCAGAACGACTTACAACTGATGCAGTCTTAGAGGTACAAACCAAACAGCTGTGGTTTAAAAGCATTTCTCAAAGCCTCTCAAAACTGTGGCAGCTTGGTAGTGCAGCGGTTTGAACCATGTGCTCCTGACCCTGCACCATAATCACTGCCAATATTTTCAGATTTTAATCTGATTCACAAAGACATTTTAGAGGACATGTCCTTTAATCATTTGTCTTATTTATACTGTATTTTATCAACTAAGTGATGACTCATCCATCACAAACATTTTAGACATTAGACAGTTTCTCATTCTGACAATTTACATGTTGAGACATGGAAAAGGCATATATTGAAAACAAAAAAACCCAAAAAACATTTTGGACAAGTTGCGCATTTACCAGTGTGCATTATGTAAATCTGAAACTCAGCTGTGTTTCCACAGGCACCTTATATGTATTGATTCTGCCATCAAGAAATGTTGATCAATGAAAATGAAAGGTAAATCTAAATGCAAATGATCTTGCTCTTCATGCCATTCTTTATGTGCAAAGCAGACTTTGGTGCTATTCGATACCTGTTTATTTTCTCTGATTGCGAAGATTAATAAGTAAGAAAGAAGCCCTTGGAATGTGATATGCAAGAGTTTGAGTGCTGATACAAACTTCCGTGAGTGTTTAAGCAGACACAAGATTTAGAGAGGAAGTTGGTTGACCTCACTGAGCTCTGGGTGGTGCATGTATGCATTTGGGGGTGATTTGACTGACAGGATGACAGCAGCTAAAAGTCTGTGAAAGTAAAAGGGCCAGACAGAGTCCACTGCTACAGATCCAATCACACGTCAGCTAGGACACAATTATCTGTCAGAGAGAACGGAAGCATTTATCCTCCTCAGGACGGGATATCACATGCACAGACACACTCGTGTAAGAAACACCCTGCCAGACTCTCTCAGGAACAGGAACAGTCATGTGCTTCTTCTGTAGGAGCAGCTCGACTGATGTACTTTACATATTTTTAGTGCATGGTAAGCTTTATTCTCAAAGGGCAAACTGCTCGCAAGTTTTGTAAATGCACATAGCACCAAGAAATTGTATCCAGGATTTCAGTAAATACTGTTTACTGCAGCTAGCTCTTACCACTGAGGAAAATAAGTACGTGTTTAATTGCAGATCAGAAAATCAGAAAAAAAGTTGTAACAGTATGATATAAAGAGTTCAATGTTTCTTACATTTATTACACTTTTATTTCATTGCAGACAGTATGAACCTGACATATTTCATGCTTTGTGTGGTCAACTTTAAATCATTTGTTTACAAATAATAATAATAATAATAATAGGTTAAATTTAACACTTTGTAATGTTGCTATTCCTTTTCACACTACCAGCCTTCTTTCACTTCAAAGATGTTTTGGAAACATAGGAAACAAAGCGATTTACTGTAGTCAAGAGTACTTCCTGCAAACATAAGATGTACAATAATACAGAGTCATCCTTGGTGCAATTTTTGTTTCAAAATTTTGCACTCATTTTCTGTTGGGGACAGGTCAGGTCTGCCGGTGGGACAGTTCAGTACCCCTCTTCTTTCACAGCTATGCCTTTGTTTTAGTTTTCTGATTTGGGATTGTATAGAGTATAAGAATATAGTTAATGGGACTATTTGAAATACAGCCTCTGTAGCTTAACACATAGATTAATTTTAGACCAAAATTAATTGAGACCTCCAACACCCTGCATAATCACACAGCTAAGGGAATGTGTGACAAACAGCTAGGCAAATGACAACACTAAAACAATTACTTCTCAATAAGAATTAGCTGCCTCATGGAGCGAGAGACTATCATTCTAGTCTGGTATTAAATGGTAATTGGTTGATGCTATTTAATGCTTCCTACTTTTCTTCATCAAATAAATTTATGCAGGCAATGGAGCACCTGGATTACAGTATTGTATCTCAGATCAGTGCTATAAAAGGTCTTACTTCTTACTAAGATCTCCAACTCCAATTCCAATTAAATTAGGACATTGTATATAACATAAAAAACAGAATACAAATATTTCAATTCCTTTTCAAATTATATTCAGTTGAGTACACAACAAAGGCAAGATACTTAATGCAACACATTCCAAAAGAGAACTGGGGCAACAACAGACTGGGATAGTTGAGGAATGCTCAAAAAACAACTGTTTGGAAAATTCCACAGGTGAGTGGCATGACTGGGTAAAAAGGGAGCATCCCCGAAAGGCTCAGATGTATATCATGTACAGTCCATAATATCGTCAAAAGATTCAGAGAATCTTGAGAAATCTCTGCATGCAAGCAGCAAGTTCAAAAACCAACATTGAATGCTGTTACCTTCGGTCCCTCAGGCAGCACTGCATTAAAAAACTGGCATCATTCTGTAATGCATATTACCACATGGGCTAAGGAACACTTCGGAAAACCATTGTGGAACCCCATTGAAAAAGTGTCCTGTGGTCTAACAAGTCCACATTTCAAATAGTTTTTGAATATCATGGACACTGTGTCATCCAGGCCAAAGATGAAAAGGATTGTCTGGATTGTTAACAGTACAAAGTTCAAAATCCACCATCTCTGAAGGTATGGGGGTGTGTTAGTGCCCATAGCATGGGCAACTTGCACATCTGTGAAGGCACCATTAATCCTGAAAGAGCACATCTCTTAGTTTATCCTGAAAACACGTTTATTCACTGATATCCCTCCAGATTCCTTGAATAATTTAATGCTACTATCCACTGTAAAGGAATGAATATGCAAATCCCTGTCAGTATTTATTTGTGAAATATTGTTTTAAAACATTCACAATATTGTTTCGAATCTGCCCATCGGTGCTCTTCAGAGAATCAACTTCCCGTGGATACCAGATCCTTTTGTACCAGTACATGATTATAATCACCTATTGATATAACACACATTAGATAGTTTTGCATCACTTGCCAAAAATTAATTTTTTTTTACATTTGCAACTTCCACACCATCCCATTTTTTTGTGATTAACGGCTGTAGCAAAGCACACTGCTTAAGATTTTCTTTTTCACTTCTTTCCCTGTAACAAACACATAATTAGCCATTAAAGTATAATATACATTTTCTTTACTGATTGGCTGCACTGTAAATCCCTCAAAATGACTCTAATTATACTGTATATGATTTTGTAGTTCAATGCGTCTGGTTTGAATAAGGAGGCCACCAAATTCCTAAGACATACACATAAGATAAAGCATGTAGATGTGCTGTGGGTAGCTGAACTGCATCACTCTGGTCTTGTGTGTTAGCACCAGTCCTTCCTTTCCGCCTGCTTTAAATTATCATTTACTGTCTCCCTCATTCCTTCTTAAATCCCCTTAAATCCCTTACTAGCTACAGGCTACCATGCTAAAGTTACACACCATACATCAAGAGGTCTCCTAGCAACTGCTCTTGCTTCTCTGCACCTTAAACAGACTTTTGGGAAGTGAATGAGAGGTGTGCAAAGATTATTTGAATAGAGAAGCCGATTAAGGCATTGTTCCTGGTAGCTGACTAATTTAGTGTCTGTATGTGTAAATTCAATTAACTGAAAGTTTCTTTCAGCATGGAAAACTTATCTCTGAGTAAAACGTTCATCTCTGATAGCATGTTGCATTTTGGGATTTCAAGACATGTTTTTGGCTGCTCTGCATTACCCCTCTGGCGCATAGCAGTCACTACAGTGAACAGCTGTATAAAAGTAATTTTTTCCTAAATGCAATGGTTTCTATGATAGAATTGCATACCAGCCATTAAAATGCTCTCTGCTGCCCCCCTCCATTGATGTTCATTCAGTGGTTAGTTGATGTAACTACAAGTGAACCTCCTCTGAATCCAAGATGGCCGACAGACAGCCACACTTGCTGATCACTGCTGGAATATCCTGTCAATCCTTCTATTCTAGGAGAACCCTAGAGGCAAAAAATATGATGATATGCAGGAGTATCTAAGTAACAATATTGTTCTTTTAGTTTTTAAAATTTTATTTCAAATAAGTAGCGATTAACCATGTGTCCAACAACGTGGACGTCATGCATTGCTAAGTATATTTCCAACATAAGTCATGTGGTTGATTCATCTTTTTTATGACTATTTTGGTTGCAATTCAGTTCAATTTGGGTATACCTATAAGTTATACATAAAAATCCCAAACCCTGGGGAGTGAAAGTGTGGGTGAGGGCAGGGTCCACAGGTTATGTGTACAGATGTGTACCAGAGTTCAGCAAATAGGGGTCACAGCAGTGGTTTTGGAATGGCTGGAGATGTAGTGATGCGCCCTTGTGATGACATAAAGCACAAAAACCACAAGGTGTTTTTTGACATTTTTTTTCTGCAGCATTCCACTCCTGGAGGCCTTGAAAGACCTAGGCATCTATGGCACAGGTACATGCAGAGCAAAGAGTAAAAGGAGCTCAAGAGTGAAAAACAATTGAAAGAAGAAGGCAGAGGGACCTGCTCTGTTGTCAGCACAAATGGAAACATCACTGTCACACGTTGGTTTGACAGTTCAGTCATTCACATTCAAAGCAGAAGAGAAAGGCCCAGTGGAACCTCACCTCCAGCAAAGCGCAGAACAGTGACCAAAGTACCCAGTGAGGTCAGGTTCAGCACAGGAAATCACTAGCCCAAGCTCACCAAGGTCAAAAATGCAAACAGGTGCTACGATGCTGCATGCACACGGAAGACCAAATACATCTGCATGCAGTGCCGTGTGGCACTGTGCCCTGGATGCTTTGCCAACTTTCATGTAGTTTAGGATTGAAGTTGAGCATATGCTGAGGTTGATTTAAAAAAAAAATGTTCAGAGAAGCAGGGACGTTTTGGAGATGCGAATGTTCAGTGATGCAGTGACTGTTTGTTCTTGTTGCTGAAAACATAATGATAGTTTAGTAACATGGTAATACCAGTCCTGCATCCTTAAAGAAGTATGGAGATGTTTGTTCTTTTTGTTCTTTTTAGAGATGTTGTAGAGATGTTTTGAAATATTCATTTAGCTTACATGGAAGCACTGTTTGTTTTCTTATTTAGGCCTAAACAATGGGCAATAGAATGTTAAAGTGTGTTAAAGTATGTTAAAGTGCTTTTCAAAGCATGAAATATGAAATAACTACATAACTCAGTCTGATTCATTCTTCCATTAGGTTTATACTGTTTTATGTTGAGTGTTAAGCGCATGTAGTCCACTGTTGTGGACATGTCTGTAACTTCCTGAAAAAATCACATTTTTGAAAAAAAGGTTAATATTTGTTTTTTTCAATGCCATAAGAATAGTAAAAACACATTTTTAAAATATTGTCTCAGGGTTTCATAATTCATGCATCAGAATCAGGGTTAGATGTTCAGATGGTGAGTGTTAGCAAAAGGGAGTACTGGATTGCACTGAACCATAAAAATACTCAGTCAAACATCCCTCACTAAAATCTGTGTAATGAGTGGGTTGAGTACAAAAATCCAAACTCTCCGATCCATGAGTTGCATTCTTCCTGTCATTATGATGGGGAACAGAACCTATAGGAGTAGTGCTGGATTAATTCCTAAGAGTGTGTAAGCGCCAAGCATTCTCCTAGTCTCAATGACCCTGTGACCCTCACACTCTTATTCACTTGGGTGTGTGTGTGACAACAACAAATTACCACTTTCACAAATGCCTCCTACATGACTAGACGTTGTTCTAATTCGCATGGAGATCTTCGTACCTTGCAGTACCTCATATTTCCAGCCTCCAGCACTTAAGGCCAGCTGTAGCTGATTAATTTTAGTGTTACTATTACTTAACAAGCAAAAAACATGCATGTTTTTTTAAATATACACTTTCTTTTATTTATTAGCTAATCATATCATTCTGGAATTCATAGAATTAAGGCTCACAAAGATTAACTCGACACAATGTTGTATCTGTCTATCTATCCTTTTAAAGGGGTTGTATGCCATTTAAAGGAGTTGGGAAAAATGTTTTGACTAAACGACTGATTGCTGTAACCCAATGTACTCAAATCTCATAAAAGTACATTTGCAAGATAAAAGTTACTACTAGTCAAAACCAATGCTTTGTAATGTGTTCCATAACATCAGCCTTCTTCACAAAAGTGCATTAATACTATAAACAATACAGGTTTTACAACACATACAAATGAACAACAAGGGTAATTCAGCAACTATGTGAATCACAATTTGTGTACACAATGTGCTGTGGTAGATAAAAAATACAAACATATAACTTATAACATATAACTAATAAACATATATTCCTGCATTTCAGGCCTGCACACTGTACAAAGAACTGTATTATAACTGTATAACTGTATAGAAATGTATTAATAGCTGATACAACCACATGGGCAAGAGACTGATTTGGCAAACCTTTATTAATCATTACAATGCAGAATTCCATTCACAAAGGCCACTTCAAAGTTTACTGTGCAAAAAAGAGGCCTCATGTCAACCATGTCCAGAAGCGGTATCGACTTCTCTGGGCTGAGAGGCATCTATGATGGACCATCACATAGTGAAAATGTGTACTGTGGCCAGATAAATCGGTATTCCAGGACTTTTTTGGAAAAAAGGCTGTGAGTGTGACCAAAGATAGAAATGAGCCTCTTTAATGCAGAAAATACATCTTCATGATTTTTTTCTACTTAACAATGCAAAACTATCTACTGCACAAATTACAAAGGCATGACTGTGGAAGAAGTGGGTACAGCTATTGGATGGCCTTTCCTGTAGTGTTGATCGGTTTCCAATAGAGAATGTGTGGAGAATTTTGAAACAAAAAATGTGGCCGTGTATTGTTGCACATATTTTGACATGTTTGCAGGAAGAATCAGATAAAATATGAATAATAAGATCAGATAAGATCTGATCAGATAAGATCTGAAACTAACTATCTGAACCTTTTTAGTGTATTAAAAAGGAATTTCAATAAGCTTAACAATCCCAAAACATGAAACATCTCAGGAGTTAAATAAGATGCCCAGTGGTCAGAATATGCAATTATTACACATTTATTACATATTATAATTTACAACATTAAATTCAAGTAACACGATAAAACAGGGAAAAGATAAAGGCTCTGACTCAGCCTTTCAATCAGCCTTCTACACTTTAAGCCACTTCTGTGTTTTTTACTTTTATATCAGTTTTAAAACATTTTGATGGTCTGTTTAGGATCATTATTGTTCTGGAAAGTGAACCATTTCCACACAATTCAAAGATTTCAGTCCATGAAGCTCAGCCTAGGTCTTGGTTATTTTTGCCCTTTAATTAGCCCTTTTGTGTTGTTCGCCATGGTGCATTATTTTACCCCTATCCCTTCGTGTTGTGTTGTCTGTGCACGCATTGTTTTTTTGGGGTTTTTTTGGAAGGGGCTGTTCCCTGGACCTACGGCTCGCATGGCTCGCGTTTCGGTCCGTGGCCGGAGGGGTCGCCTCCAGACCCTGGCCGAATCATATCTGACCGTGTTTCGATCCTCGGCCATAAAGAGCAGCCCCTGGATCTTCGGCCATGACTGCCGTCTTTAGATCCCCGGCTCTGAAAGCCGTCCTTTATTTTCCCCCCTTTTTGTCCTTTTACTTTTTTTCTGTTCAGGCTGCTTTTAGTTTTCTTTTTTCTTTTCTTTTTTACGGGCTCGTTCGAGGTGCTGTTGCTGGCCCCCGGGACGAAGTCGCTCTGGACTCTCTGGTGCGGAGCCATTATGGCGGTACCGCGACCCCCACCTTTGCCATGGGATCCGCTTTGCTCCAGTTCGCTCGTGAACCCCAGGGTCCCTGTCGCCCTGGACCTCAAAGCAACTGACCCCAGCGTACTCAGCGCCCAGGCTTTTTGTGGACCCCTGGACAGCTATGGAGTGGGCCCCTCGGCCCCACCACGGGACTCTGGAGCTCAAAGCCCCTACCGGACTCGTGTATGGACTACATTTTCAACTATCGTTTAAATGCCTGCTATATGTGTTTTTGTTTAATAAATGTTATTTGGTTTTCCTCGTATTTGTTGTCTGTCTGTGGATACTGCATTATGGGCTCCGGTCTTAAAACCTGATAGGGATCCTGGGGATTTAGCGGGACCAGGAATGGTAAAACACTCCTATACATGGTGAAGTGAAGGCTCAATCTAGGCAAGTCAACTTTTTGACTTGGGTCATGGTTTAGAACTGGTTAATGTAGACCTAATAATTAACATTAATGTATTGTATTACTGTAATAAACATAAAATTCTTACTAAAAAAACTAATAAAACACATCTTACTCATGTTACTGAAAATATAGCTACGAAACTATACCATAAAGTAAATACAACAATGATGTCCACACATGAACTTATAACATTCATTTAATGTGCTGTAATTTCACACAGCCTGTGAAAAACAGGGAAGATTAGCCTTTATTCCATCTCACTCTTTTCTTTCATCTGCATTGCTTTATCGACATTCAAAGAAATGCTTTGGTGGATTAATTAAGTAAAGCCACTTACCTGTTTGGCACAAGTTTTAATTGATGAGCATCTACCAACTTGTGACAGTATACCGGGGGTAGCTAACCAGGTCCAGTGCACCGGCTCAGAATGTACTCATGCGACCACTCGGAAGCATCCAAGTACACACAAATGCTGTCTGTCACATCCAGCTCAACTTTGCAACCAACCAATTAGAGTGCATATTTCGCTCAAACCTGGATATAGTTGCTCCTGCTAGGGTCAAATGTATTAGCGAAAAAAGGCTAGCACCTTGGCATAATGACCCCACCTGTACTTTAAAGAAAAGATTGGGCAGTTTAGACAGACGAAATAAATTTAAGGTATAGCATGGCGGAGTATAAAGTGGCCCTTACCATAGCAAAAGCTGTGTATTTATCCTGTGAAAAAAATTAAAACAATTCTAGATTTTTATTTAATACAATCTCCAAATTAACTAAAAACATCAGATAAGTTCAGCATGATCTTAACAGCAATGATTTCATGACATTCTTTAACAATAAAATTTAGGCATAAAAGTCAATGCTCATCATATCAACTATTTTTCAGCTGCCTTCCAGATGCAGCACTAGTACTGATGTCTGTTTAAGTAGCTCTATATTAGGACTAGAATCTAGAACCATTTAAGACTATAGATCATGATATCTTACTGAATAGGCTGGAAAACACTATAGGTGTTAAGGGACTGACACTTTATTGGTTTAAATCCTATCTGACTGACCAGTACCAGTTTGTTTATGCACATAATCAATGCTCTAAGCTTTTAAAAGTGTGTAAGTATGTTGTCCCTCAAGGGACTGTGCTTGGCCCACTATTATTCTCCCTGTACATGCTACCTTTAGGCTCAATTATTCGTTGGTATTAGATTTATCTGCTATTCAGATGATACACAGCTGTACATATCAGCTGATCCAAACAACGGCCTTACAATTAGTAAAATTAAGAATTACGTTAAGTAAAAAATGGGAAGTTATTTAATTTCCTTTTATCTTATTCAGATAAAACTGTGGGTTTTATTATTTGGACTGTGAACGGATACCTACTTTTATCCTAAATTTAGATGGCTGTTTGTTAACGCCTGTGTTACGTTTGATTCAGATATCTTCCTTGACGTGCACATTAACAACATCACATGAATTGCTTTCTTTCAGTTATGTACAATTGCTAAACTTAGAAATATCCTTTCTTTTTAAGATGCAAAGAAACTGGTTTATGCATTTATAACCTCGAAGTTGGATTACTGTAATGCTTTACTCACTGGATGCTCTAGTAAATCTCTAAATAAACTTCAAATAGTGCAGAATGCAGCAGCTCAAGTGTTAACTAGAAATAGAACATTAGATCATGTCAGTCCTGTTCTGACATCTCTACACTGGTTACCAGCTGAATTTTACATTAATTATAAAATACTTATATAAAGCTCTCTCTACTTCGTTCACAAAGTACAGGGGGAAATGTTTACTCATACATTTACAACCAACTATGGAATCAACTCCCCACTTTAGTTAGAGATTCGGACACTCTCCAAATTTTTAAGTCTAGACTAAAACCATTTTTATTTACCCAGGCTTTTGGTTAGATTTAGACTGGGATGCATGGCTCAGGTTGGCTCTTGCCTCTTGGCTGTTACCTTCTGTTTCTCCTCTTTCTAGCTATGCTGCTATAGTTAATGCTGCCAGAGTCTCATGCTGCACATGGCATCAGTGATTGCCAACAGACTCTGTTCTCCTAACCAATAAGTAAATACATTTTCTCTTTTCTTTCAGATCTGATGTTCCAGTACCAGTTACAGAACCACACTTAGATGTTCCTTCACCTCAACATCACTCTACTGGTTTTCATCAATAGGAACCAGTCCCACCATACCCCGGCCACACCAGATTGCAGTAGGACTTCCCACTGAGGGGATTCTTTTACATTATTTAATTTAACTGTTATTATTTACTTTTTGCTACAATTAATAATACTTAACTATTTCAGTTAACATCTAGGCCACCCAAGGATTATTCATCCCTTTTTGAGTCTTAGGCTCTCAAGGCTTTCCTTTCCACTGGGCTTGCTCTGTATTTTGTAAAGTTACTTTTAGACAAAACACCACTGTAAAAAGCACTATATAAATAAATTTGACTTTTACATTGGCATTAATAATAGTTACCTGTGATGACTGATTCCTATACCTGCTGTGTACTTATTTACACAACGGACGTAACACTGCTACAAAGCCTTGAATTTAGGACCAATTTTTAAAGGCAAGTTATCAAATACATCTAGTGGGTCTAATGATATATGCTGTGTTGTGACAATTACATTTGTTTATTTCAGTTTTATAGTAAGTTATTGTTACAGCTCTAAAAAACATTGTAGTGACTCTTAATATTCTGAAATTATACCTTTCAGATGTTGCAAGGATTTAGGACTTTAATCTTGATCCAATTTTTTTTTAAATAACGTTACAGTATGAGTGAGCTAAAACATTAAATGACCATCAGGTATGTTATGTAACTGTAACTATATTGTATAAATTGTTTTGGGTCACAAACATTTATTGTGTTGAAAAGTGCAATTTAAAATGTCTTCACCAGAACAATTCCTTGGCCTGGCCAGTCATCAGATTTGTCGCCAATCAAGCATTTTTGGGACCTGCTGGGATACCAGATTAAGTAAACCATGATAAATGTCTTTATTTAATTTTTAACATAAATGCTCGCTCCAACAAATGTCCAGATGAACTCGTTTGAAGTTCACCAATGACCATCTGGATGATTCAGATGAGGCATGGGAGAAGGTCAAACGAGATGAAAATAGAGCTTTTTAGTATAAACTCTAATCACCGGGTGTGGAGGAAGAAGAAAGATGAGTACAATGATGTACTCAGTACAAGATGAGTGATTTCGTAAGAAGCATTTTAAGTTCCTAGAGTGGCCTAACCAGTTTCCAGACCTGAACCCAATATAAAATGGTTGAAGGGAGATGAAACTCAATGGCCCTGAAACCTACAGTTTCTGAATATTATCTCTATGGAGGATTTTGCCACAGTGTGCAAACTTGGTCAGGATATACAGGAAATGTCTGACCTCTGTAACTGCAAACAAAGGTTTATGTGCCAAATAATAAGTTTAGTTTTTCCATTGTATCAAATACCTATTTTATACAATAAATACAAATAAATTATTAAAACATATATAATTTTTGGATTCTGTTTAGCTTAGATTCTGTCTCTCACAGTGTACCTATGATGAGAAATTACAGACCTCTCCATTTTTGTAGGTGGAAAAACTTGCAAAATTGGCAGTGTATCAAACACTTATTTAACTTATAATTTATACTTACTGATTATATATATATATATATCATAAAATAAATAAATAAATATTATATATAAAATAAATAAATGAATATTAGAGATCGG
>JAUZST010000275.1:34612-85984 GCA_034779995.1 Parotocinclus haroldoi | reverse complement strand
TACGTTCGCTATACGTGTAAATCACACAATAAAGGTTTAATAAATATTTAATATGTTACATAAATTATAGCACGTCCCGTCTTGTAACATAGGGCATGTTCATTTAATCGGACCAGCCAGTTATTAGGACCAAAACGATCACGTCCCGATGTGGTCCAATTAACCGGATTCGACTGTATTTGGGGGACATCTGTGATTAAAGCTCTACATCAGAGACAAAGCTCTTCAATTCAGAGAGCAAAAACAATCTTGCAGGATGAAGCAGTGGGCTGTATTCTCCAGTGGCCAGGATGTTTGAAACACAGTTGCCATTATTTGCAGCATTTGAAGTAAAAGTATATAGCGTGCTATTTATATTCGCTGTTTTAACCAGCCTAGAAGCATCTCGAAAATAAGCCGGCAATAATTGACTCATTGACACAAATGATGCAGAATTATCTGAATGCTTCCATTTGTATTTTTCTGGAAATACATCTCTGTGAAAAAAGTGCAATGATAGACAGTTTTATGAACAACACAGATTATCAGCTAGATGAAACAGAGACTGAGATGAGTGAATATGAACCAGTTTATGTAGTTATAGGTGAGAGAGAATATACAGGTAGTGGGGAACAAACAAAGCAGTACTATGTACATTAAGACAGGCATTAGGCATTAAGGCCTTGGACGCCATTTGTCAAGCTTCTAAATAGTCATATGCACAAGCAAAAAGACACAAAAAGTATCTACACATAATAAATTAGTTAGAACAGTCTCTGGTTTAAACATGAGCTTGAGTGATAAGGATGTTTTGGCTGATCGCATGGTCTTACCTGTACGAACTTGTGACAAGGTCAATAAAGATTAGATAATCTATTATCACTAATATTGTGCTAATTTATCATTAGCTAGCCTGCACCGGGGTTAGGGAACAATTGCTTCAATTCAAGGAAGCTTTGACAACTCAAAACATTGCACTGAAACATTGTTGTGCAACTCATAACGCTAGATAACTTCATCTCAACTGAATCGACTCTTCAATTATAGAGAAAAGGTAAAAAAAATGAGCACTGGGGTAAAAAAAAAAATGGATGGTCAGTCTACTCACACTGCAGATACACAGATAAATACATACATCAAACCCTGCATTAATCACAAGCAAACATATATCAGACACTACCCTTATTATTAAGCCATGACCTGCACTTCTCACTTCTGTTTTATAATACTAAATCCAAATAAAACTTAGGTCTATAAGAGAAGGATTACACTATGTTTATAAAACCAAACAGCAGCATGCATAGCAATTCACATTACTACTGAAGATGCAGTGAAATGGCATTGGTGTAAGTTCTGAGTGACACCCTAGAAAATGTTCTGTCTGCAGCCTACGGAAAATCCTACAAGCCATCTTTGCCAAAACATGTTTATGCCTACTAAAGCCAACAGCAGTAACAAAATTCACTTCAATCTGCAGCTCAGGAAATTCCCTTCACATGGCATCAGTAAAAAAAGACTGATTAAAACCCAACCCAGCATAAAACACTTGGCTTTTAAACCTCAGGAATGAGAAATCAATTAAACAACTGAAGATATCTCAAACTGTAACCCCAGCATGAGCTGAGCTAAATCCCTTCTAGTCTTAGACATGGACTTAGTTGTATTATAAGAGGAACAGGCTGACTGAACAATGTCATACTCTAATTTGCAACTCATACTGGCACCAGGGCCAGTTACATTTAGTCATCTTACAGATGCCCTTATTCAGAATGACAATCCAAACAGTTGTGGTTTATGGGCCTTGCTCAAGAACATAACCATGGCAGCTTGGCACAGGTGGGATTTGTACCTTGGACCTTCTGGTTCACAATCCAGTACCTTAGCTATACCATTAGTGTTCGCTGTTAATCTGAAGCCTTTATTGCAAAAACAACAGAAATATTGAACCAATAGAATAATTTAGCTATTGATAAATAGTATGTTAATTGTATGTTGACTCACATACAGTATAATTCACACCAGACAAATTGGTGTTAAAAGTAAACTACTATGTGACTACTAAGAACCAGAACCCTGAAGTTAACATGCATGTCCACACACACTCTACTATGCTTCATTGACAGTGATTTCCAGGACATTTAGCAGGTCAATTCTTTCAGTTCTCTGTGCCTTGCTATTTGATTAAAACATGTTTAGTTTGCCAGCACCAATTTTAATATATATCCCCACTGTCACACTACTATTGCCATCACTTTCTATATGCATTTAGGTTTTTTTTAAGAGCCTGGCAATTTTCATAGGAAATATTCATATGAAAGTCCGTTCACAAGACAAACAATTTTGAATAAAACACTTTTGATTAGGACTAATCATGAATACATTTAATTTAACCTAAAACAAATATTTGCAAATATTTTCAATGAAAGCTTAATATAAGGCTTGATGGCACTTAAGTAAATGGTCTAAATAGTTTGTGGTATTTCCTAAATTTGTGGTAATGCAAAGTGACTTCAACAAATTACTGTCTATTGTTTAGTATAATCATTTTTAAATTAAGAACATCACCACACAACAGAGACTGAATGTTTTTGGTATTTCCTCCTTTTGCTTCTCCTCAGAATTCCAGTTCATCTTAACTAAAAATTCCTCAGTCATCAGCAACACTTGTCATCAATATGAATAAAATTGGTTGTTATCTCCAATGTAAACTAATTAATCTGCTGGTTCAACAACCAAGTACCTGTTAAAAAGTGTGTTGTGTATGTATCATGTCATAGATGTATTTCGATAGGTCTAAAGCAACAGCTGGGGTTCTCAACCTTTTGCAAGCTGCCCCCTCAAAGCTGGTTCAACAAAAGCTCACACAACTGACATTACAATCTACGTTAAATTGTTGAAAATGCCAGTTACTTCAGTACTTAAGTAGAATAGCAATATTTAAGTTAGTCAGTCAGTTATATTACAGTGTCGGTCACCATTATTGGCTCTGCTGGTAACGATGGGTAAAAAACACAATCTTGACTACAAAATTGTTAAACATTAACACTGTGTACACTACATGTGCTAAATGCTCATTAAGTTCTACTGCAGATGCTCCCTCACTAGTACTATACAGGAAGAGACTCTTGACCCTCATCATAAACATGTGTCATCAGTAGTCTGTCTCAAACTGTGTTTAAAGCAGAATTGAATTGTGAATTATTGCTATTGAAAGCATCATACCTTGCGTGCTGTCATGTTTGTGCTGCTGTCACTGTAGTGCAGTGTGCAAGTGTAGCTAAATTTGACCAGCACAGAGTAAGTTATATAAAAATGGGCCAATCCTACTGAAAACTGACCAATTGTTGACACCAGTCAGTTGATCTGTACATCTCTAGGTAACCCAACCACCAGCAGGGGTCCTACATAAGATTTCAACTAAAGAGCAAATATTAAATAAATACTAAATATTGCCATGCTGCTCTGTTTTGGGAAATACTAATTGACAAATATCAAAAGTTGACAGCTTTTTTAATTATATTATGTTGAATAGAATAATTTCAGAAACTTGAAACCTGTATTGAATTTATTTAGCTTGTGCTCAATGTATTATTATAAAGTAGAACTTGGCAGCCTGGACAGTACAAAGTTCCATAAATGCACCAACGGAGGTCACAACACCAGGAAATGGCATTCAATTATTAAAGAATTAATCAATTTAATGACAATAATAATGTAATATAAAAATGGTATGAAATATAAATTATATATACAATAAAGCAGGCTTTCTTTAATTGCTCTGAAATTAGGGATGAACCAAATGCCATTTTCTGAGCTCTGGATACTTGTCTCTGATTGGTAGCGAATATTCAAAACCTCGTTTTAAAATTTCTGAAAATGTAGGAATTATTTGAGTGTAATCTAATGCATCGGTATGAGAACAATGGACACCGTATCTGCCAACAGAAGTAATGGAGCACATAGTGAAAACATCTGAAGCAGAAGTAGGTCATGACTTAGTTAGCAGTATGTGAAACAAGACCCTCTATAGGGATTTACTAAATGTCAAGTAATCGCAAACAGCCCTGAAATCAAGCTGTGCCATGCTTTTTTACCCAGCCTAATTTAATTGAGCACAATATCACAATAAACTGCTCACAAATATTATGAGCCATTTTAAACTGAATATGAAGCAATTAAAAAAGAAAGCAGTTGATTTTATTTCAATAAGATCATTATACAAGCAAATAAAAAGTCGCAGAAAGTTGTTCAATTACACAAATGAAATGCAAACACAATTATTGTGATTGTGTACCAAGTGATATATTCATGGGGATGAAGAAGTATGTTAAACTGGAAGAGAGTGCCTGATTATTCAGTAGGGTATATGTTCATGCAAGACTGCCAGAACACACAGATAGTGATGAGGCATGGACAGGATCAGATTGTCCAGCAGGTCTTATGGGATCCTCTACAAATGTATTTTGACTAATTTCTATGAGCAGTGTATTATATAGAACATATTGTGTTGAATATAAATAAGTACGAATAAGTATAATTTTTAAAGGAAATACTTTCCACTTGAAATTTATTTCACTACAAATGTACTACATAAGGAATAAAACATGCAGCTATAGTAAAGTAATCAATTAGAAAAATAATACTGAGTGCCCTGTTGCAAAGCAGCAGGTAACCACTTGGAACCAGATTGTTTTCCCATTAACACAGCATGCCCTGGAATGATTTAAACAGGGATTTTCCTGCATAGATAATTACAAGACACATTTTAAGTCAAATATCATGCTCATGCTTTTAGCTCACCTCATGCTCTCAACAAAACACTGACTAGTGTCTTCATGGTGAACTCTAACTCTGATTTTCTAACAAGTGCTCAAAAATGTTATTCTCTATTCATTTGTACCAGTAATTACGTCAATATGGTGTCACAATAGTAACAGTACAGTACAAAAAAGGCACAGCCACAACTGCTAAAGATAAAAGTGCTTGAGATTACCTCAAAGAATTTCCTCCAAACAAAGCATCGAACACTTAACTGTTTAATTGGACGGTTCTGGCTTTTTTTTTTTTTTAAATCAGCTACTTCAGTGTCTGTTGACAACGGCAGCAGGATTAGCTAGCTATTTGGTTACCATTTCACTACCTATTAAACCATAAAAATATTCATTCTGGCTGCCCATAACTGGATGTTACTACCTAGATCTTACTAACTTGTACTTTCGCATCATGTTTACTGTGACAATTAGAAAGCATGAATTGAAATCAACCTTATGTCACTCTTTAAAGTTTTAACAGGTCCACACTGCCAAAAAGGTTTAAGGGACACTTTCTGACTAACAGATCAAGCACTTGTCTAGAGCCCGTTTCATGTACAGAAGAGCTGGTACAGCAATGTTTACATTAATATTAAGCAGATTTTACACATGAACGTTCTGCAAAAATCCAATAAAACATTACTTTAGGTCTATAACAAATGAATCAATGAATGAAGCAATTAGAATGATTCCTGAGAAGGAATCACATTTAAAATATGTTATGGGGTATCTGCTACACACAGCAGTCAGTCCTGCAATCTTGAGTGTTCATCATGAATTACAATAGAAAATCTACTGCAGTGCGTATGTACCATTTGGGAATTCAGAGCAAGTTTGACACAGCTACACCTCATATCAAAACTAAAGCTGTGTTCATTTTATAGTACTAAAATTCATACAGATATACAACATCACATTCAAAACCATCACTACAGCTCATTTATGTAATGAAGTCAAATCGATCAAAGCTTTAGATTGCTTTATGCAAAATGTAAACTGAGATGGATAACCAACTGAAAATTTGTACAACAATTAAGTACAACACCAAATGTGAAAAAGTTGGGATTGAAGGAAAAAAAATAATAAAAAAAACAAAACAAAAAAACCCTACAGTATTCCTTACATTTCTTTTAACTTTTATTTCACTACAGACAGTATGAATCTGAGATAGTTCATGTTTTCTCTGCTCAATTTAAGTTCATTTGTTAATAAAAAAAATAATTTTTGCATTTCAGGCTTGCAACACTTCCATAAAAGTTTTGCGCAAATAATACATCAGAGTGAGATATTAATGATTTTTTTAAAAAAACTTAAATGATTATGTGATTTCAAATACTTGACATTAACAGTTGCTGGTTTGTTTGTTTATTTAACTTTGCTATCAGCATCAACGTCAATTTCAGCAACACACAAGATTACATCAAGATTAGTCATATATACACTCTGATCAGGCCCATTTAGAGTGACCAATTAACCTAACATGCATGTCTTTGTACTGTGGGAGAAAACTGGAGTACCCAGAGTAAACCCATGCAGACAGAGAGAGGACACAGACCACTCCACCCTATGTTAATGCATTTATATTGGAGGTTTTTTAAAACTTAAATCTGTTAATAACGATAAAGCATAGCAAAGTCATAGCACACGACACAGCATCACTATCAATGTAACAACATTTGAACCGTGTCGGTACGTTAAGCAGTTCGAGTTGCATTAATTGCAGAAATTGTTGGAAGAATAAGTTAGGGAGATAGGAAGAAAGCTTTTCATGCACTGTATAATTATTATTACATCCAATGCTCCTCAAATAAATATTGGAAGGGATTTGCGTATTTCTCCCTATACAGTCATCATCAAACGATTCAAGGAACCTGGAAGAATTTTAGGAGGGCCAAGGGGACAAGCTTAACACCAGTGATCTTCGAACCCTCAGACGGCATTGCATCAAGGACCGGCATTCAACTTAGATGGTATAACCTTTGTCAGTCACCACAGAGTTACATTAATAAATGCCACATAAAACCTTATTGTGCGAAAAAGAAGCCTTATGTCCAGAAGTAGCATCGACTTCTCTAGGCTTGGAGGCATCCATGACAGACCATCACACAATGGAAACGTGTGGAAACAGTGAAAATATGAATCAGTATTCCAGACATTTTTTGGAAGAAATGCAGGCCATGTGCTCTGGCCCAAGACAAAAGGACTATCTAACAAGAAGTCTAAACTAGGTTTGTAATGGTATGAGGCTGTCAGTGCACGTAGGCAAAGGTCATTTTACACTTCCGTGGCAGTAATTTTGTGCATTAATGGCAGGAATTTGCTCATGCACTGATCAACAAGATAATGCAAGTAAAATCAGAAAAAGTTAGGACTAAAATCTAGATCCCCTTTCAATCTTTCGTTGAGGACATTTCAATAACGTTCTCACACGTGTGGCCACTGGAGATCTTCTGCCCACTTTTGCTCCTTAAAGCCTGAGGCTTTTTCTGGACACTGATTTGTAGCAAATCCTGATTATGATCAACCTTTTGACTGTTTAAAATCACATCATAGTTTTTTTTTTAAACCTCAATTCCTAGGTATATATTTACCCACCCAGACTTTTTGGAATGTGTTGCAGGCCTGACATGTAATGGATGTTTATTAAAAATTAAAAATAATTAAATTAAGTTCATCATACAAAACATGAAATATCTCAGTTGCATGCTGTCCTGTACATGTAAGGAGCACTGTGATTTTTTGCACAGAAGCATTCTCTTGGCTGACCTACAGCCTTCTTACAGAGTTTAAAATTTGAGAATTGTACAGTATTACATGAAAAGGAAGATACAATTCAACTGGATTAATTTTTACAGTTAGAAAAGTCATTACAGTTACTTTACATACAAGCACTTAATAATGCGATCATAATTGCATTTCTGCAGTTTTCCGATCACTCAAGTGTACTCTGATTTCCAGGACTTAACCCAATCTGGGAAAACAGAATCTGCTGTTCACATAACTGGCAGCACACTGGTTAGCACTGCTATCTCACAGCTCCGAGAGCGTTGGTTTGATCCTGACCCTGGGCTCTTCCTGTGTGGAGTCTGCATGGGTTTCCTCCCACATTCCACAGACATGCATGTTGGTTGCACACTGAACACTTATGTGGAGACAATGAAAATCGCAGGATGACAGCATTTTTTAAAATGGAAATTCCTACCATTCAAATAATATATACCAGAAGCTACCTGCTTGTATCTGGCTCTGCACTTTCAGATTTAGCGTTGTCTTTGAATGCCACATATTCAGTGAGATGTTGCCATTTGAAATTAAGGAACTATTGTTCCGAGTGGTTTTAGAGTTTTCCCTCTGCTGCTTACTTTCATCATGCATACTGTAAACATCACTCACTTACTGTGAAGTGTAACCCAAATAACACCATATCACTGCTCCCTCACTAATACTGCACTATGTAGGAAGAGACTGAAATGTAACCCGTCCTCAATATCAGTCTACTTTCAGCTTGGAAAGACAAAGCAGCATGGATCTCAGAAAAAAAAATTACGTCCACGTGATTTACAGAAACCTAGAGTTAGCTAGCAACCCTACAGGCATAAAACACTAGCTTTGTCTAACAGACTGAAACTAGGGTGGAGCAGGTCGACATTCACAGCAGGGGGCTTAATCCTCAGCATATAAAGCATGGTGAAGCATAGCAGGAGGTCCAAGCCAGGCCCAAGTCTGCTGTGCAAAGACAGCTGATCATCATTACCCCATGGGGACATGGAGGTTGGGCTGTGTGTAAGCTATACTTGTCCAAGCTTTAGGGGCTGAGATCTAGGTTGAATCCAAAATCTATATGGCCACACTCAATAGCAGGTCAATCATTTTATTAGTACTGGTACTTAAACAACATGTTTTGAAATCAGACCTTTATTTCTGACAGTTGCATCGATATGCCAATTAAAGTATGGAATTATGGTAAACCCATAAACACAACAAAACCAGTCTGCAAAAAATGCGTTACACCTTTGCAGAGAGGCAAAACTCCTGTACTGCTCACTTAACAAAAAAAGCCTTAACAACAACTGTGAGCTTTCTTAATCAAATTATTATCAATAATCAAATTATTTAAATGGTATACATTACCTATTCAATGACAACATTTCTTTCCATAAAGTTCCATCTACTGCATTATTTAATTACTGTTGCTTGAGGTTTTTGCCATGGTATCATTTCATTATCTTTATGGAGATAATACTTTATATGGAGAATATACTATAGGCATACTTTTGGTATTGTTGACAACACTGCTTGGTGGTACAAAGCAGTAGAATTTGGAAAGGGCTTACACTCATTCATTCACTTTCTTATCTGCTTGATCCTGGTCAGGATCGCATAAGGCGCAAGGCAGGAACAACCCCAGACAGGATGCCAAGCCGTCGTAGATCACGCACTCATACATTAGGGGCACTTTAGAAACAACAATTAACCTAACACGCACATCTTGTTATGCTGAGGTCTTATAATTATATTTGACAAAAGGAATTCTTACTCAACAGAAAGAGCATAAACCTTGAATCAATTATAACAACATCAGCTAATTTAAGGATTAGCCAATCATGAGGCTGAAATATGCAAGTTCTGTCAGGTTAGGCTGATGCACCCAGTGTAGTAGCAGCTGGCAGCAGCACTCATGTTAAAGTTTTGGCCACTGCAGTTGTGCACGCCAGTGTGTCAGGAATGGGAGTGAGATAAAAGAGAATCTAATGACAGAAAATGTTAAAAACTCAAGCGCCATGAAGAAGACTACTGAAGAAGACAATCCCTAAGGACACTACCCAAGATTCAAAAAATGAGGAGACTGTTGAAAAAATGGCTGAGGAATTCAGTGATATTTTGGCACCAAGTCTGACAAGAAGCAGAGAAATTGCATGTTGTGTCCAAAGCATGTTCCCACATAGACCGATTATACCTCTAATCATTTTACCATCTGAAGCACTGCCATCATTTAGAGCACTCACAATGCAAGACCCTGACCCAATTAAGTACTGGTGGGTCCAGTGTTATACATATCCAACAGACCACAGTGTTCTCGGTCTCCAGTGCCGTGCCATAAGAAACAAAAGACAGACAGCAATATCACAGATGGATGAGACTATTTAATTGCAGAGGACGTGATGCCAGTAACGTCAAATTGCTTAGGGTAATGGACCTTCATTACCAACTCATTGGCAGTAAACATATTTCTCAGATGGGAATTCTTCAGCTATACATGGAGTGTGGAGAGATGACTGAAAAGGAGCCGCTAAATGACAAGTCATACATCTGAACAATACATGAGCTTTACTGCCCACCTGACTGTCAGGTCAGAATTAAAATGTAATTTATATATCTATTGTATGTACTTGAAATACAGTTGTATAATTTTCTTCAGTACATTTGTCATGTTTTACATAACAGAAAATAAACAGTATTTAAACAAAAATTCTCATATGGGAATAAACCAGAACCTATAAGTTTGACAAAGTAATTTGATTTATATCAAATAGTATATACTATATAGAGTATTTAATATAAATCTATATCAACTAACTATATCAAAGAAATACTGTGACAACATTTTTTCATATTGCCCATGTTAGCCAGCAAACTAGTAGTGAGTCATAAGATGTTACATTGGTTGCAAAGTGGGCTCTTAACTTGAACTTGTTTGTCCAACACATCCGAAAAAAATACTCAACTCGACCTGGGGAAGTTGGAGGCCAAGTAAACATCTTGAACTCCAAGCCATTTTCCATTGCAACAGGGTGGATTATCCTGCTGAAAGAGGTCAATCCCATTACGGAATACCACTACCATGAAGTAGTATACGATGTTAGTAGATAGTTGGTACATATCAAAGTAACATCCACAAGAATACCAGGACCTGAAGAGAACATACCATTTGCCAAGAGAACATCACCCAGAGCATAACACTATCACAGTTATTCACATTATCTGTCAGTGGTTTTAATGTTATGGCTGATGATTGGTGTATGTAAAATGGAAATAAATCAATATTATTAGCAATTATAATCATAATAACCTTTAAACCAGCACTGGTGTACTATTTTGGCATTCCACTTAGCAACTGGGATATACCATGTGTGTGGTTTTCACTTGCTCTTGATAAATGCATTCAGTGTCATACTGTGGAGATCTGATTTCATGAGTGCGCAAGTAGTTCACTTGGCCAAGTCAGCTCTGAAACCTATACAAAAACGTCAAGCATCCTAAACAGGCAATCTGCTTGCCAGTATCAGATTAATAACTGACTGTGAGCTTTGCAGTACAGTGTAAAAACAATACGCTTTAGACTTTCCAACGAGTTTAAGGGTGTGGGGACACAAAAATAGAAGAATCCCATCACCAGCTAGGCACCATTTGGTAAGATTCTAGAAGTGCTGCACTAAGCCATCACCTTTCTAACCCTATGATTAATCAGTCTATAATTAGTAAAGGGGGCTAAAGGGATGCATGTTTAGAATTGTTTTGCAGTGGTATAGGTAATATGCTACACTTGCAATTACCTGCAAATACCAGTTTATATACCAGTTGTTTATTTATTTAACATCGCTTTTAGCATTAATTTACAACAGACACAAGGTTATATTAATACACAAAAGTAATTTAAAAACTAGTCATAAATACTCAGATTGGGCCAACTTAGGGTAATATATTAACCTAATGCATGTCTTTTGCCCATGGTCGGGGTCGAACCAGGAACGCTAGAGCTATGAGCCAAGCCTCTCACACCAGACCAACATTGTAGCACTGTACCAGTTCAAAGCTGTTCGACAATAGTGTTACTACAACCGCTGGCAAATTCTGCAACCCCTTAGAATTTTGGAACCACTACATTCTGGTTAATCAAACTTTTTAGCAAGTAAACAATTCACAGATCAGCCACCATGCAAATATACTTAAACAAATCTGCCATTCTTCAGCAAATACTAGCACAAGTCTACAAATACAATTAGTCTGTACATGAAAAGGGACTGCTTACAGACATTAACAATTAGTTGGACTTGGCTAATTAAACCAACTGTGTCTAGAGAAAGTCTAGCTCAAAAGCAGTAGGCCTTGAAAAAAGCACAACAAAATAAAAAAGGAAAGAGAGACAATGTGACAGAACTGAAAGAAATCTGAATTAAATGGGAAACCAAATAAACAACGGTCCAAACCCAAAAACGAAAGAAAACAACGTGTGACAAAGTGATATTTAGAGACGAATCTCAAATCTGCCCTGGCCTAAGATATGATGCCGATTTTTTTCCTAGTGACCTTCAAACAAATTACATAGTGGAGCTTGTTTCTGAACACTTGTCTGAACTGTCAATATTTCTGTTTATATATTTCTACCTAAAACATCATCAATTGTTTCTTAAAAGAACATAAAGAGAACCCAATTTTAAGATTGAGAAAAAAAAGTATTTGAGCATTTAGGATTAACAATTACTTTAAGAAAGGTGTTTGCTAAGAAAGGGATGACAATCGGGAGCGAGTCTATTTATAGAACAGGGATATATCAAAGTCTGATCTTCACAACACAATTGTGGAATTGTATTTAATAATTTGTTGACCTTTGGGAGAACATTGTTGATGGGCTAGAAAATGCCACGCAACCATCTCAAATAAACTCTGGACTCCACCAATCTGAGTCAGTCAGACAGCGTACAAACAGAAGACGTTTGAGGCTACTGTTGCTTACACCAGGAGTGGCTCACCAGCAAAGACCACTCCGAGAGCAAGGTGTGCAAGATCACAAAAGAATCCATTTCTAAGCAAGCAAAGGCCTCTCTCAATTCGAACACTTCTCATTTCATCAACAGAAAATGAGGTTTGGTGATGATGAAGTCATCCACGGGACAAATGGTGTTAAAGGTATTCTTCAGGTAAGCCAATTCATTTCAATGTCATGATCATCAAACAGTCCACATCTCAATCAAAAATCTACTGTGGATTAAAGGATGCACCTGTACCTGACAAAGTGTCATCCTGCAAAGCTCATCTGTTAACCATTTTTAGAGAAAGATGAACCAGCTCGACGTACAATTTTGATTTTCATTCCTGAAGGCCATGTCAGGCCGTCATAAAAACCAATAAAGAGAACAACAAAATACTAAATGAACAACAAAGTACTAATACTAATTTTTGTTGTCCTTTCATTATTAAAAAACCATAAATCTAAAAATTAAAATATGACTTTAATAATTTTGATGTAACTTGCATGAGCTGCACTCCACAAAATCAGAATGTACCACAACTGTACATAGTGGTTACTGTCACCTCTGTTATCTGCAGAACTGCTCACTGTGTTTTTAATTAATAAATGCACTATTCTGAGAAAACTCTGACACCACAGCAGGTATAGACATACTCAAACCAGAGCTTCTGGCACCAGATGACACATACAGACATCAAAACTTAACAACTAACACTCAAAATAATACAAACATCCTCCATGTACAATCAATTCTATAATGTTCTGTTGCCAAGTTCTGCAAAACACTGCAGCATGAGAGCGACTGCAGGTCCAGGTAAAGTAAGCAAGATCATGTTTGTGTGTGTAGCTTTCACATCCCCTATAAATTATTAGTATCTGAGTCAATCCCTGTGTGTTTTGCGAGACGAAAGTTGGACTAGGCTACAGTAAGAGTGATTTTTCTGGTGTGAGCTTTTCTGCGCTGACAGCTGACTATTTCTAGACTATTTAGACTATTCAGTAGAGTTACCCATTTAGATAGATTTAAAATTGAACTGAAGAGGTAACGTTTAAACAGTAGCAGCTTAGTGAAAGGAACTGACATCCTTTCGATTAGTAGTCCAGAGCCATAACCACTGAGCCATCCCTACTAAAACAATTCAAATATTTTACAAATGTTGTATACACTCCTTTTATTTATGTATTTTAATAACTGCATTATTGGCACTGGTATGCAATTCCTCAGCACCACTAGAAGTACCGTGATATATATATCGCGTGTACTTCAACGTTCTCAGGCATCGCGATATATTTTGTTATTTAGCAAAGCATTAGTTTATACAAAATCTTCTAACGAAACGGACGAGAGGGCTGCAACAAAATTTTAATCTCCCATAATACTACAGCCAGACATTTTAGAGAGAACAGTTTACAGTCAGCCTTATTATAGAAACTGGAACCTAGTTTCTGGAGCAAGCTCACATAATGCACTGGGCTTTCTAACAAAGCCTTGAATGAAGTTCCCATACAGTTATCTAAGCTAAGCTAACGAGCTAACATAACACTGAATGCTACCATCACCGCTGCCTTCTGTTATTCTATTAAATTAATTTAGGTCTTATCGCTTTTATGACTTACCTCTCCTGTGCCAGGATTTTTTCCTTTGTGTTTTTTCTGAAGTAATTTCTAAGGACGCCTCCGGTTCCGGTCTCTCATTACCGACAGTCAATAAGAGCTGTGTGGAACCAAGGAAGGACCTGAGACCGATTGTTTTCCCACCCGTATTCAGGGAGGACACTCCCACAGCCGGTGATTATTCAACAGCTGATGATTGGTTACTGTCCGAGGTGACTGTAAACTGCAAGCCAATCCCAGTGTAGGAAGCAGTGTCGGTCTGATTACGGTTGGCCAAGCTGCAGCTCCATTATCAGAAGATGTACTTAATATTCCCTGTCCCTATTATTATTTTATTACAGTACACTGTTTAACAGAGGTTTTGTACAATGCAAATTACCCATAGCTTTTTGTTCCACTTTGCAATGTTGGACTGAGATTGGACTGAATTTAATTTAAGCAGCAATACTTAAGTGCTGTAACACCCCAAAGTCGGCTAAGAAAATATTCGTACAGCATTACACCATCAGCCGCCTGAAGTGTTGATCCACAGCATGATGGATTCATGACTTCATACCTGCCACTTAAATGTTGCAGCAGATATTCTGCTGAACAATTCCGAGGAGTCCATGCCTCTTCTTAGCTGACATTAGTGGTACCTGATGTGGTCTTCTACTGCTTACAGCCAGCCTATCGGTTTTAAGAGCTGACATGTTGTGTATTCAGAGATACTCGTCCAAAGGCCTTGTTTGTATCAAAGTGATTATTTGAGCTACTGCCTTTCTATCAGCTTGAACCAGCCTGGCCATTCTCTGAACTCATTCTCTGTAAACCAGAAATGGCAGCAACCATGCCACATTCAAAGTCACATAAATGACCCATCTTCCCTACTCTGATGCTCATTTTGAACTTCCAACAATTCGTCTTGATGTCTACACATCTAAATGCCTTACATTGTTGCTTGTTCATGTTAACAGGTATTTGAAAAGTGTTGGTAAGTGTATAACCTGTGGTAACCTATAGGTCCCACTTTGGATTGTTACTTTTTGCCTCAATGATTTGCATTTCATGTGCCAGAGCCTCCAAAACACTGCGACAAGACATAGTTTTTTGAATCAATAAGTAATATACACTTAAATGTAGAATGTATACTCCCTTGACAAAAATGATTCACTTTGATAGGTGATAGAATCTTCAGGCTGCTGCAAATGACGTTGCACAAGGATGATCAGGCTATAAATACCTGCGGGGTGCGGCAAAGGGTTCATAGAGTTCAGGGTTTTACATTTACTTTGACAGACAGAATGATATTTCATGTTTTGTCTGGTCAGCTTCATGTTATTAATGAAAAAAGGTGGGGACATTTATGGCTAAAAATGAAATACAAAAACTAAATATATTATTCAAACATCTTTTTCAGGGACGTCCATGAATTTATCAAAAGACAATGCAAACCTATTAATAATACACATTTCCACATGGTCCTTCTAGATTCCTCTGAGCCCAAAGAAGTTGACACCATTTTGAACATGGTTAACGTAAGGGTTTTTTAAATGGCATTTGTGAATATATTTCTGTTATTTTATGATTCAGACAAAGGTTTGCCAAAGTAATCCCTTGCCCATGCAGTTATATCAGCTATCGCTGAATGATGGTTCTTGATGCAGTGCAGTCTAAGGGATCAGGAATCTTGAGTTTAGGTTTATGCTCTTGCCCTTTATGCACTAAAAGTCCTCCAGACTTTTTGAATCGTTTAATGATATTATGCACTGGGAGGGAGAAATACACAAAATACCTTCCAACATCTCTTTGAGGAACATTGATTTTAAACATTTCAATAATTTTCTCATACAGTTGTTGACTCCTCAAAAGCCTTTTATATGATTTTGTACCTAATCAAGATTATAATCACTGGTTGACATCACCTGTTTTATATCACATAATTATTTGGCTTTAACTCTAAATTTCCAACTTTGCATGAATAGGTGGTAACAAATGAAATCAAGCTGACCAGACAAAACACGAAATATCTCAGGTTCAAAAGTAAAATGTAAGGAACACTGTTTTTTGTTTAGACACATATATACATGTGACTACACATAATATGCCTCATATACAGTATACTTAAATATACAAAATAGATCTTTAAAAGATAGTATACAGGCTATTTCTTCAATTCGGTCAAAAGTTTACAGTAGGCTGAGGCTCATCTGGCAGTTAAGAGTGTAAGGAGTGGGAACCAGCCCTGGACAGGGCATATACACACACTCAGACTGTAACACTTTGGAAACAAGAACTGATAAATTGTGACAAATTGTGGTAACATGAAAAACCTTTGAATTATTGGAATAACTGTAGAATCGAATTATAGATTTTGAAACTTGAAGACTCCAAAAAGCTAAAACACTGCTTATAAAAATTAGGGGGAATGTTAAATGTACTATAAAAATACTTTAACATAACCTACATCTGTTGTGTTAATATTATAACATCATTAACAAAAATACACTCACACAAATCCCCGAACCAAATTTATGCCTGCTGAGTAAAAAAGGAATAAAACAGTTCATCTATTACTGCATGTGAAAATTCACGTTAGGTAAGTAGTTGCAAGATCACGCCACTTAGTGGTTATAAAGGCGCATTACTCAAAACAAGACGCAGCAAATAAAGAGGTTTAAGCAGCGTACTTATTTATAGTATGCAAGTATAAAGAATCAAATAACAACACTACATACAAATATACGTACTGGTACGTTACAAATTAAACGAAATATCTATCAGGCTATGTGTTTGTGTGTGTGTGTGTGTGTGTGTGTGTGTGTGTACCACATACGTATTACATTGTGGGGATAGAAAGTATATAAAGCTCTGTAAACATAATCTTGCATTATTTTGTTTGTGTGTTCTTTCATCTTCCCCATAATAATGACTATCAAAAGGTTTGTCCTTTGCCTTCAATATGTGGTCGTCTAAAAATAACTATAAATAAAGTTACTTTGTAGGATGTATGTAGGATTTTAGATTTATCCCACAAGGTAATGGATCATAACACACAATTACAGGTTAAGTCAAGTCAAGCCAAATTTATTTATATAGCACTTTGTACAATGGAACATTGTCTCAAAGCAGCTTTACAATAAAATATTATCATAAAAGACCAATCCCAAATTGAGCAAGGATAACTCCCTAAATATAGAATGAAGAAACCTTTGGAGGACCAAGACTCAAATAGGGACCCATCCTCCTTGGGTGGCCTAGATATTAACTGAAGTAGCTAAGTTGGATCAATAGTAAAATCAAGTAAATAATGAAATGTAAATTAAAAAGTTAGGTTTATTAAGTTAATAACACAAAATTACAGAATACATTCATTCATAATCCAGACTGGAATTTGTTTGTTGTGAAACTTTTACATTTAATAACTGAATAACATTGTTTTTGTAAACCGAAGAGCTGCAGCAGTGTTGTATTATGATAGACATCATCTTTGAAAACTCAACTTAATTTGGTAATTTATTTAAACTACAGCTCTGTCATGACAAGTTGTTTGAAGTTTTTATTATTTAAAATCCAGGCAATACAACACAACTGCATCTACGTTTATTGTTTTCCTGTACTAAGAAAAGAATGGAAATATGTGGCTTTATAATAGGAAGTAAAAACTACAAACCAAAACTAATTTTAAACCAATAAGAATGAGATACATTGATATTTCAAAAAACTAACATGCAGTAATATAATTGGTCCAGAGTTGCATGGATTTTTGGTTGTGATCGTTTATTGACAACAGGATAGTCTGACCACTCTGTAAACTCTTTTGCTGTATATCCCAAAGACTTCCAATGTGTATATGACTCTGTGATGGCCAATTCATATATGATAATTATTCATCATGCTCCCAGAACCATTCTTCATTCATCAATTTGAGCCTGAGGCTTGAACAGTGTGCATTATGTAAACTGGTGTATTACTTCATGCACATAACTCCCTACCCTGATCTGCCCATCACTCTAGAATAGGACAAATCTGGACTCATTAGATCATATGACCTTTTTACATTACTCCAGTGTCCATTCATTTTGATCCCTGGCAAACTGAACCGTTTCGCCCTGATTAACCTCAATAACAAGTTGAGTATTAGGTTATAATCTTGTGAGACCTTTTCATGCTTTGCATGTGGAAATGGTCTTTCTATCATAATTAATCATAAAATATTATGAATATCATTAAAAAAAAATTTCGACCACATTTTTCCTTTAACCTGATGGTCCACCACTATATTTCCAGAATGTAATAAACCATTTGCCAGTTTTTTTTTCCCAACCCAGTTCCAGTCATTTCACTATAGCTCATGTGCTTGAAACAGACCAATAATTTGACTCTTCTGAAGTACAGTAACATATTTCCTTGACCACAGGATATGGCTTCTGACATGGCTGTGTTTAAGAAATGAGAAGATATTCGCTGCTCAAGTTAAAATAATTGTCGTCAGCTGAAACATATTAATTACTGCAGCAATAATCAAAGGCTCTTCAGAATGTACTTATTTTAATGCAAACAATTTTGGCCAGGCAGTGTATAATCAGGCCATTAAAATGTCTTTCTTAAGCTAGTCTCGTGAAGTCCATATCCAACTGCTTCATCACTGCAATAATACAATAAAATCCATTTCAGTTGCTTACTTTCAGGTTTTATTGCGTTAATGAGGGATCTGACAGAATCTAAATACATTGGCAACATATAGACATACCAGTAGTTTCCTCGTGTTGTTCCACCTCTAAAGTAACAAGTTATACAAATTTAGAGTTCTAGTTCCCTTTTATTTCAACCATCCGTAGACTTTTATTATGAACAAGTTTTAAATAATAAGGTTTTCGGTCTTTTCCAAGTAGTAGCAAATGTTGAACTTATTGTTCAAATTATTGCTTATGGTAATTACACATGCAGACATCTTAAATACAGTGGGTTGGAATTATTTGAGCAGATTTTGGACAGGGTACCACAGTTATTTATTGCTGCTTGAACTTAAAATGTTATGTCTTGCAGTTTCTAATTGTTTTGGAGAAGTCTTTTTCTGGACTGTATGATACCTACGTTGTGTGTACAAGCTCTATAGCCATTTCTTTATACCATGTACTCTTTTAGTGACACATCGTTCATTCATTCATTTTCTTATCTGCATCAGTCTAGTCAAAGTCACATGAAAGCCAGTGCCTAGCCTATGACACAGGGTGCAAGGAAGGACCCACCCTAAATAGGTTCCAATCCCTCATAGAGCGCGCACACACACACACACACACACACACACTTTAGAAAGAACAATTACTAACCTAACTACTAATATGTACTACAAATATGGCAACACTTGGTAACAAGGATTCCACAGAGGCTACCTGATTTGATATCTTAATATTATGTACATATGAAAGAAGTCGCTTAAAAATTCCTCTCTCTCTCTCTTTTATTTATATATATATATATATATAGATGTGTGTGTGTGTAATAAAGAGGCAACTGTGGATGCAGTAATTGTTTCTATGCTAAAAATAGTTTTATATGTATAACATATATTAACAATCAGATTAATCTAACAGAGATTTTATAAAAGACAGCGAGAAGGTTTATGTGACTAGCAGATCATTTGAAGTACACAATATGCACAAAATTATTGAGACACCTATACATTACAAGGACTTTTATGACATCCCATTCTATTTCCATAGACACTAATACAATGTCTGGGGAGGCTTTACACAATATTTTTGGACGGTTTCTGTGTTGAATTTTTGCCCATTCGTTCAGAAAAGCATTTGTGAGGTTAGACAGTGATGTTGTATGAGAGGACCTGGAACACATTCAAATTCATCCCAGAGGTGTTTGATGGGTTGAGGTCAGGGGTCTGTGTGGACTAGTCAGATACACCAAACCACACCTTTATGGACCTTATCGTGTGCTCTAGGCACAGTCAACTGTTTCTACACAGTTATAAGTGTACACTTACTAAAATCTATCAACAATTAAACAAAAAAGCCTTCCCTTCACTGATGCTAACGGGTCTATACCAATTCCTGAAAAACATCCCCATAGCATTATCACTCCTCTAATGGTGACATGCTATTACTGTACCAATTAGTGAGTTCTTTAACAAATGACTGAAAAATAAGACTACAGCTAGGCCTTGCATGGCTTTATTTCTTAACACCTGTGTCAATGGGTTTGAATAAAATACCTGAATTAAATTAGTACAATGTGTCTGAATGCTTACGTCCATATAGTGTGTCTATCCAATAAAAGTATTTATCAAATCATTACCTTTTTATCACAGTATACACTTGGGGGCAATTCCATCTGTGTAGTTTAATAGATTTTGTTAGATGAATCCCTGGAGGGCCAAGGAATTTAGTCATGAGGAGGATTTACACAACTTTGTTGCTGTATCTTGATAGCTATTTATAACTTGGCTAATTGTTGTGGCTAGTAATTAATATGATGAGGCAATGGGGCAACAGCAGCTGCTGCACTACTTTACATTTAAACTATAGCATTGAAACTGTTGGGACCCTTAACAATGACCTTACCCTTCTATTGCTTGGTTTGTACCTTGTACGATTCTAAATAAATGTCTAGCAAATGACTATGTTTAAAAAACAACAAAAAAAATGCACGACTGTTCCAAAAATAAGGTTCTTGAAAGTCTTAAAGGAAATCACTTTCGATATTACATTTTATTATTTGCAAAACAGCTAGTTAGCAATCTAGCTCATTAGCAAGCCTATTTAACTGTACATAGTCCAAATGTCAACACACAACACAAATATCAAAGAAAATTTGACATTGACATTGTTGCAATTGTTGGCAAAAGTATCTGCATTTCACCTGAAAAAATATGTACCTTTATACCCTTATTCATAACACAAGCTTCAGAGAGCTAAATTCATATATCGTGCTATTCATGTATCAGGCTTTTGTGCGGTCATTGTGTGCACTCAGCACTGTAGACCCATCTTATTAAATAATCAATTAAATAACACCATAAACATCACACACATGATTCACACACAGCAACATCATGAAAAAGTTAGAGACATGAATGTATCAGCGACCCAGGCCTTTTCACAAACATTATTTGCTTTGGAAGTTGGGTGATAGCTCATTAGCTGTATGTGATTATAAAACAGCCAGCCAGCTTGGGCCAGCCTGACTTTTTATTTAGGTCGTAAATTGAATGTCCCTTATACCACACAGGAATGTGTGTCATTAAAAATGGTTCCTAAAAAGTGTTGTGTTTACGTGCTTATAAAGCCATATCTGTGTTACTTGTAAACAAACACATAGGACTCGTGCCATTCAGTCTTGTAAAAGGAATATACTGGTAGTTGATTTGCAATTTTATATTTTGAGGGTGTTGGACATCAACAAGGATGCGCGATAGTCCTTAAGGTAAGAAAAATGATAGTCTTATTTTTAGGGAGATCACAAGATAAGTCCCTGATGATGCCATCCATGACTGCAAGTCAAAAAGTGCATAATTTGCCCTGTGTAAGCACATTAACAAGTGAGATTAAAGGAATCAATGGCTCCAAGCAATACTACCCAATTGCCGGTGTTAGTAAAAAAAAAAACAAAAAAAAAAAACAAAAAAAAAAAAACTTATACATAATAGGGTAGTTAGCTTTCCTCTCCTAACTTGTTTAGCTGCCCTGTGACGTTGCAAAAATGGCTGCCTTTACAGCATGTTTCAGAAGAAGCTTGTTACTATTCTAAATAAGTACAATAAACAATCATTTCTTCGCTGCTATAACAGAAACATAATGCACAAAGTTACACTTAAATCAGAAGAGCCCTGTGATTTTACAAAACAACAAAAAAGTGTTTGAGTGCAGTACTCTCAAACATAGGCACATACCATTTCCAAGTGCATTCCATGTAAATTCTCAAAAAAAAAAATCATAGAAAATAAACCTTGCCTTGCCCTGAACCTTAACAATTAGGTAGATCATTTTAACTGATCTGTTTTTGTGGCGTGCAAGCAGTCATAAAAAAAGCATGGGCCAACATGAGCCTAGACAACCAACCCTAAAGTGTTTAGCTCTCAATAAATACCTTGTTTCACAGGCCAAAAACATCCAAAATTATAAACATTTCAGACTCATACCCACAATTATGATGTCATGATTTTCCTTGGTACACACAATTAGAAATATTCCAAAATACTCAAAACTTTAAATACGATCAAAAAGGAATATTTACAACCAAAACATTCAAGTACAAATAGATAAAGTACAACTTTAAGGAATGTAAACTCTATGAAACACAATGCGTTTTCTTCTCCTGGCAAGTAGTCAATCTATTCTGTACAACTACAAATCATAAATACATAGACTCTTTGAGAACACACGAGTTCCGAGCTTTTCCAGTGCTTTACACAGTAATACAGCAGAAGATCAGTAACTGCAATAATAATGACATTTGAGACCATGTAGCCTAGTTTGTTTTTGGATCAGAATTCGTTCACTTTCCCCAAACTAACAAACTAACTACATACCTCATTGAACTGACAGTGAATAATGTAGCATCAAAAAACATAAAAGAAAGCCAACAGAGGAATTGATCATTAAAGTTCGAATCAGGGCTTCAGAATTCACTTTGAGTTCATTTGACTTGCATACACAAGTGTCTATTGCAAACAATACAATTTATCTGTTATCTTTGGCAAAAGCATGCATCATCCAGTTCACCTTGGTCTTCCAGCTCTCCCGCAGAGCTTCATTGAACTTTACTTTAAAATTCTTCAGTGCTTCATCTTCAGATTTGCCCAGAGCTAAAGAATCCTTTAAAAAGAAGGATTCACAATTTAAATGTAAATACTGCTAGTAAATGTATCAAAGTATCAAATGTTTTCAAATAAACAAAGACACATGCTACCTCCAAACAACGCTGAGCGGACTGTATTAAACATTGTGTGTAAGTAAATGTCATCAAGTACATCAATTCTTAATATTAATGTAATGTGTTCCAATAATTATTTCCATATGCTTTGTAGGTTCCCTCTTTGCTAGTTTATATTGCTTATGGACTGGCTGTTTCAGTCTGGTTTCATAGTTTCAGTTCTGGATTTACTGAACAGGTTTAATTATGATGCTTAAATTAGATGAAGTGCTTCGAATATCACGTGACTATATGCAAGAGTGACATTTCTTTTAACAGACAAAAGGTGTGCAGACTTTATAATGCAGTAAATTGAGGGATAATTGTGCAGACTTTTGCATTAACATTAAATGGAATAGTCCTGAGTGAGTATTTCTATGCCGGTTGCCAACCACATTTCTTCTGCATTAGAAGCAACAGAAGTCTTTAGCCCTAAACCCCTGCCTGCTTGGCTGTGTACTCGAAATAAACTCTACCATTAAATATATTAATGCTATTTAATATAACGTATTATGCAAACATGCTCCAGTGGGTTCTTACCTTCAGGTACTGAATGTCTTTAGATGAACTGAGCTCAGGAAGTCCTGCAGCTCTCATCAAAGCAAAGAGGTTCACAAATAGAGTACCATTCCGACAGAGGATCTTATAGGCCTGTTCACAGCACTCACGAAATCTGTCAAACCCAACACACGGTTTTACAATGTTACTCCATTATTATCACACAGAAAACATTATGTATGTACTTCAACATGGAGGTACAGCCTTGAACTGTCCTGTCCATCTCAAAAGAACGTGAAAAAGACAAGTGACAAGATTTTAATGGAATCGTCAAATTCTAACCGTTCAAACTTTTCGTTGTTATTGGTCCGGCCCTCCTGAATGACGTGTACAAAGTCGTACGTGAGAATGAAAGGCACACGCTCTCTGTTGATCCCAAACTTTGCCTTGAAGTTCCCCAGGAAATGCCCAAAGTCTATGTGAAAAAGCTAAAACACATAAAAGGCAAATTTTCAGGAACCAAACATCTATACAAATTAATATACACAACATATATACTTATTTAGAATGTATAGCTTCCTTAAAATACACTATTTGGGTATTTTCTCCATGTATGGTGATGCTACAAAGTTGCTGACTGGAGCCTGTGTGTTTCTATGCACAAATGTTCAGCCTCCCAGATTATCAATAGAGAGGGAGCTCCCCAGAACCACCAAACAAGGGTGGTGGACTAATCTAGTCACAGTAGTAACCCACTACAACAACTGCTGCTGCTGCTGCAACTACTGGACTCGGCTAACACACTACCATGTCACAGGGATTCTGTTCTGGAATTCTATGTGTACCTGAATAGCTAAATAAACTAACATTCTTTGTCTTTTCTATAACTATTCAAAATAGTGCTTAATTATGTGTATATATTGTTATAATAATAATTATATAATCATTTAAATATAATAATTTTCAGTCAGTATCTCCTCCTAGAGCTTTCGACATATCAACATGGGACAAACGCCAAAACGTCCGGAATGTTCGTGAGAAGTGTGCTTGTTCATAGCTAAGAGATATCTCGAACCGTGCACCTGGTGCCCCCGATTTTCCGACACAAAAATCCCACAGACAATGAATAGGGCTGTTTTTACAACTGCTGTAAACACCAAAATCGGACAGCTTGGACCCGGGTGTAATGTCACCGGTCATGTCACACTTTGTTCACTTTTTATCACTCTACAAATTTCACCCCATTCATTTTGAATGACTCCACTCTACACATCTCAACTCGTACACATAACATCCGTATAGTTTCACCTAGGAACTTCATTTAAACGTTAAATTGTAGACACATGACTTGCCTATCAAACCTGTAAATATAAATCCGTTGTTTAAACATTTCTACAGTCATCACGATTGGAATGGAGGGAGGCTCTAAATATCTCACCCGTTCATTAGATATTTCGCAAGTCCTGACGATCTGAGTCCGATTCGCGGTGATGGAAAAGATATGTATCAGGCTGGGATTCCGGTTTGTAATGGTGGATGTAAACGGTTAGATCTTCGGCAGTTTTTACTCTATATGCATAATTTTTTTTTTTACATCAAAACGATCAGACCGGGCTCCTCTCACTAAAAAAAGTGTTTCGAATAAGCGACACGACAGACATTTATCAAGTTATGAGTGTTAATTTGGGACTTCCTGGTTACAGACGAGGCTTAGATGGCTTCTTATTCGGAAGAAGAAAGCGCTATTTCACCACTAGATGGGGAACTTGATCTTTGGTTCGCAATATACATTCATAGTACTTATTCCGTTAGCAACTCCATAATATTCAATAGTCTGTTATCATATAAAAATAGATATAACCGGGCACCAATACCACGATTTGCAACAAATTTTACTGTATCATTTTATTTATTCTGAAGCTCTTGCTATATTACAGAAGACTGAATGAGAAATAATTGCCTTTTCTGCTTAATTCCATTAGCCATAACTTGATCTACACCATTTTTACATCAAAACGATCAGACAGGGTTCCTCTTGCTAACAAACCTTTCGGATTATTGATACGCCTGACCAGAACTGCATTTTCTAGTTTAATGTGATGATCATTTTAAAAAGGAAAGGTTACAAGAACATGCTATTTCATGGGAGCATTAGACATTCAGTCATGTTCACAGATGTTAAATTTGCCAGAAAGCATGCCACTTTGTTTACATTTTCCAAGATGGTGACAGTGTTGTCTACACAGTTTTATATTCCATTAAAGGCAGATATGTGGAATCATCTCACAAAATGAGGATCTAACTGGCTACAATTTCATTATCAAATCTCACACTGTAGGCATGTGCAAGATTTTGCAAGCAGCCAGGTCATTGTTGTTTTTTTGGTTCTTTTTTTTAAGTCTTAAACCAAGGTATCCTCAGGATACAAATAGGCGTACACATGGCCCAGACAGCACACCAGTCCATCTCATAGCACAGCTAATTACTTCTATGTGAGTTCCTTGATGTTTCTTACATTTTCATTGCAGACAGTATGAACTTATTTAGATTTTGTGTTTTGTCTAATGAGATTAATTTCATTTATTAATAAACATCCATTCCTGCATTTCAGGCCTGCAACACATTCCAATAAATGTTGGGATGGTACAGCTCTCACTTCTTGTCAGCACAGTAAACATTTAAGTAGCATTTGTGAATGTAATTTGTGAATGTATTGTAGTGATTGATAAACGTTTGCCATGATAATCCCTTAACCATGTTGTTATATTAGCTATGGTTCTTGATGCAAGATCACAGGTGTTCTTGTGCTCTTCATTCACTGAAATTCCTCCACATTTCATTGAATCATTTAACACTGTTTAATTTCTTTTGATTTCATTTTCTTACACATTTGAAATGCGCATGAAATTCACAATGCTCTCTTGGATACCAGAACTATGGGGAAACACTTAAATATATCAAATAACCTTCACGCGTTTAAAACATTTAAACAAGACAATTTTAGGAATGATTTAATGTAACAATCACTTATGGAAACCAATGCGATGATGAAATCTGCTCCAAATGTGAATCATTACTGCTGGGACTAAAACACGTCAAAACCATGGTTGGAAACCATTCACTAGGTAGTAGTTACTACCATGATCATTAATTGAATGAGTCTGTTGTTCGGTTATATATGTTGTTCGGTCATGTTTACTTTTTCTAACGGAATTAACATTGGAGTATAATATCATTTTATTCACTGGCATCATAATACATGTTCCTTTATTAAAACTAGCCAAACTTGAAATGTTCCTCTTTAGTTCTTCCCCCTAAACCTATCAGTGAATAGAATAATGAAATACAGTTTTTCCTTGTATTAAACAATGCAGCTTCAGAAACCCAGTACCTGGTAAATTGAAGATGTGAGCAAAATAACCCTACCTGACCATTTTCCCGAATCATAATGTTGTCACTGTGGCGATCTCCAATTCCCAACACATAGGTAGCTACACAGTAGCCAGCACAGGATAGTGTAAACTCCTCAATGGCCTGATCCAGTTTTTCCCTGTTGGCAAGGTACAAACCCACAACAGTTTCTGAGTAAAAAAATACATATCTTCTGCCATTTGTACACAGAGCAAAGAGTCAAATTACACAAAAATATTGATTCACTCACACACAAGAGACACAGACAGACACACAGAGACAGACAGAGACACAGAAAGACAGACAGACACTTCTTGAAGATGAAGTTTTGAGGATGGCACGAATTTGAGTTTTCACAAAGTTTGCTGCATTAGTTTTTTAATAACTGTTTGTGGGATGTTTATAATAGTATAATGAATTACAATTAAGTTTTAACCATTTTATTTCCATATACATCCAGTTTAAGCAAAGACTAAAGACACATTTACAGTGTTGAATCTTCTTCTTAAAGACTTCTGCAATTTGTCTCAGCATATCAGCTTCTGGGTAAAATCTTCAACGATGAAAACCAATCCTTGACTAATCAGTGCTTGAAGCTGATCACAGTTTCAGGGTTTTTGTTTGTTTGTCTTTTTGAAAATTGACCACGGGTTCTCACTGGGGGAACAAGATCATCACTGAAATTATTTTGGCAGGTCATTTTGTAGGACTGAAACGCATGGGTTGGAATACAGCCATTTTTGTGATACGGTCATTTTCATGGTATGGAATGACTTTGCAATGAATTTCGGTTCGTCTGATTAGGTAATACAAATTGGCACCATAAAAACTGATGCAGATACCTTTGTGATAACCAAAATTTGTGAAATTCTCAATAGTTTTGGCCATAACGGTATATTTAAGAATTACAGTACTGTAATGTTTTCAAATTGTTTGATTTAGTATTATTGTATAAAATAACGCAATATGTGCAATGTATCTAAACCATAATAAGCAAAAATATACATGTTTGTTAGTTGAATTCATATCTTAGACTTTGTCTATGTACAGAAAATATCTTTTTCACTCAAATATTGCTCACAAATTTGTTTCAATCTGTGTAAGTGAGCACTATAACCCATCACTCGAGACGAACCATCCACTTCACAAGTGTGGCATAACAAGACATGGTTAATGTAGTGGTGTACAGTAGGCTGACCACAATAAACAGTCACTCTAAAATGTACAGTTTTTCACACAGCACAATGTTTTGAGGGAGCTCTGTTTTGGCAGAACTCTTCCCGTGAATTGAATTAAATTAAATCATTTCTTTACCATAAGCTGTCTCCAAAGGAATTTCAGAGAATTTGGCAGTACATCCAGTACTGCAGACAGCACAACTGCAGACCATGTGTTACCACAAAAGCATCTTCACCTCAAAGTTCATCAAATTGTGAACAATATTCTAGAAAAAAGTTATTTTGTGTTCAAAGGCTCTTTAGGTTCAGCTCATAAAAAATGGGAGCAAAACAAAAAAGTGTTGTGTTTATATCTATTATTATATCCATCTCAACATCCTGCTTTACAGAAGATAAAGCGGATGTTAATCAACACATGCATGTATTCAAAAGAAAAGGTGGTTACACATCATAACTAGGAAGGAAACATTTGAAATATTTACCATGTCCCACTTAAAACAGCACTTTCAATGACAAAAATGTAAATAATTAACATAGTTTAACACCATGAGTGTGCAACAAAAAAGAGCCCTTAGTCTCTAAGCAAGCAATAGCCCAGTGCTCATCATATCAGCCATGTCTCTAGGGAATAGACTAAATGCTTCTATAATGGGAACAGTCTTCCTGTTTCACAGAAGTAATCAATGCCCTTCCCGTTTAACATTCTATATCAACAGGAAGCTTAATGCAATGAGATCTGCATAGGCAACGACTTAAAAGAGCTACACAAAGACATGCACAAATTTAAGTAACACATTTTTACCTATTTTGTTATTGTTATAGAGGACATCACTGTAATGATACCGAGTGCTGCACACTGTCTGTTTAACCACTACAGCTGAGGCATAACAATGTTCCTGTTAATGCTATATATCAAAATAGCAGAAAAGACTCTTTTTCCATAGTATGTTAAACAATAACATAAGCTTACAAATGATTCACATACCAGAACTTACTGGTCAAGCTCAGCCCAAAGGAGCAAAAGGAGAGAAAACTATGAATTGTCAAAGTGCTTAAAGCAACGAATGCATTCTAGATACATTATACACACCCAGTACTGACTCTGAAACATAAGACACTGAACATATACTGAACTCCTTAACCAAGTGATGGGCTTTGTCCTATGCAGTAGCTATCCAGGGTGAGAAGCATACGGCAGAAGTAGGAATACTTTTCTAGACCTTAATGCAATAGTAAGGTACAGAGAGAAAACCAGTCTGTGTTCATGGGATCCCTTCACCAGCTCAGAGAAGTCTTTTTAAAGACAGGAGACTTAACTGACTGTGGATCATTTGCATGAGAAAATTGCTGTACTTTTCTATATTACTCACAAAAATAAATAAAATATTCCCTACTTTTTGTGAACAGTGTAATAAACTTACATTTCTTGTGAGGGTTTGGTGAAAAAATACTGGCAGAAACTATGGCTTGACACATTTATTATAGGTATTTGACTCCTATTTTTGTTCATAAAAAGATATCAAGGTCCAGTCAAGGTGAAATAAATTGCAGTCTAAACTGAGCAGGCCAGGAAATATATATGGTGCTTTTACATTGAATGAACTTAATCTATGATCTAAACTATGATAATGTTTAGAGATTAGAAAAAAAGGGCGAAAAGATGTTATATATTTAGCGTGGGTAAGCCTGAGAGCTCCCTTCTGCACATTCCTAACAAACGGTGTGAGGGACGTACTTACCCTGGATTCTTGGACTTGAGCCAGTCGAGAAGAGCATCTTTGTTGAAGGCAGCAGTGGCGGCGCTGTTACTCTTGTTTCTCTGGATGTTAGCAATCGTATCAGAGCTTTTCACCACTTCAATGAGCCCAGTCTTGTTCCCAGTGGATAAGCAGCCATATGGGATCATTCTACCTCCCGCAGATCCCCAAAAAGAGAAAGACATAAGGAGAGTCTGTGAGCACTTATCAGAACTGAAATTACTGAGCATAAAAAACTGGAAAATAACTCAACTAAAGAACACACGGACTTCAGGAAGAATACAAGATATAGGGACAAAGTAGATTCTGCATACAAATACAAACCTGAGGTCAAGCCCTTCCGTCTTCCACAGAACATCCATTAGCTGAATCATTTGAAGTGTTAGCATATCCTGTCTCAGGTCTGAAAGGAACACAACAACATTAATACACCATTTGACAAAAATAACATTGCTATTTGTATCATAGTTTGGAAATATATTGTTCAAAATGAAATATTCCCTAATTGCTGTATAATAATAATCATTCTGAGCAGTGTAGTTTGTCATGCATACCATCTCCATTTTTAAAGATAATGCCGGCTGTGTCTGTCTGTACAAACTTGTTCTTGTACATCAGCCAGAGGGGCTTCATTTTAGAGTCCATGAACTTACACTTGTCCGTGCTGAAACAAAAAAAACAAACAAGTAGTGGATCAAATTGTCATTGTAAACTTATTTCAACATAAATGCTTTCTGCAATATTTGTCTTTTAAACGCTTTTGTCTTGCATCACTCTAGTTTACAATGACACTGCCTTGTTACTGTTACAAAAACTTCTTAAGTGTACTGGGATTTTCAAACCTATTATACATGTGTTTTAACTAATACTAGTGATTTGCAGCAAAATCACAGCTGTAGTCAGTTTTGCTATGTATTTATAGGAATAGGAAAGTAACATTATTCTACTGCTGCAGAAACAGCAAAAGACACAAATAAGCATATATTAACAAGGTCAGTGCAACTAACTGGTACTGGTAAAAGTAACTGAATCACAACAGTAAATATTTTGTTAAATAGCTTTATGAAGCATTGTTCAAACAATTGAATTATTTTAATTAATGGCATATCTTTCCAGATCAAGCTCGATTCTTAGACTGCAAGTTAATATGTTGTTAAAAGGCGGTGCTTAAAGACCTTAATGAATCAAGTAACACACTGCAAATAATTTAACTCCTTCTAGAAGGAAATGCAACACGGGACTAAAACATTTATATGGGAAAGGCACAAAATTAAATGATGGTCAGCAGATCCAATTCAAATTTGAAGACAGAAATTACACAACTAGTCCATGATATGTTAGTCAACCGCCATTTGGAAAAGTCTGAACTAGCTTGATTTTTCTACATTGTTTTTCATCAGTGTAATACACACCTCAACTCAAGGAGGAGAAATGAGTGGTTGATGAATCCATAAGAATTTTTTCCATCACTCAATGATTACGTAATTTCATTATGTTTTGACTGAGGTATGCTTCATGAAGCCAGAACTATTTTAAAAAACGTATTTGGTGGCAAGTGTGATTGTGATCTATTAGCCATGTAGTAATATAGTTGGGTGAACATCCTCCAAGTGAGGTGGAACTTTTGGCAATTGTAATATCTGTTGCAAGTAAAAGTTGCCATATATACATACATACTGCCGGTTTTGCAAAGTGTTCACACCTACACACTGAATTTTAAATAACTAATTTTCATTTTATTGCATGAAATAAGCATTTAAAAAAAAGAGATCTTAATATTTGATACAGAAACCTTTGTTTGCAATTACAGAGGTCACATTTCCTGTTGTTCTTGACCAAGTTTGCATCAAAGCAAGAATTTTGGCCCACACCTCCATATAGATCTTCTCCAGATCATTCAGGTTTCGGGGCTGTCGCTGGGCAACACTGAGTTTCAGCTTCCTCCAAAGATTGGCCAAGACATTTGCTAGCTTGAGCAGTGGGACCATGTGTGCCCTGCAGGATTCGAATCCATGATACATAGTTAGCATACTTATTAACGTTCTTTGAGACTGTGGTCCCAGCTCTCTACAGGTCATTAACCAGGTCCTCCTGTATAGTTCTGGGCCAATTCCTGAACGTTCTCAGAATCAATCTTACCCCACGAGGTGAGATCTTGCATGGAGCCCCAGACTGAGGAAGATTAACAGTCATCTTGTGTTTTTTCCATTTTCTAATAATTGCCCCAACAGTTGTTCCCTTCTACTCCCTACCCATTGTAGCCCCAATTTTGTCCCTGCTGTCCTTGGGCATGGTGGAGAGGTTGGAGTGTGATTGATTGAGTTTGTGGACAGGTGTAATTTATACAGGTATTGAGTGCAAAATAGGAGGTTTCTTAAAGAAAAACTAACAGGTCTGTGAGAGCCAGAATTCTACCTGGTTGGTGGGTGATCATATACTTATTACATTCAGTAAAATGCAAATTAATTATTTAAAAATCATAGATTGTGATTTTCTGGATTTGCTTTTATCAGTTCTGTCCCTCACAGTTGAAGTGTACCTATGATAAAAATTTGATCTCTCAATTCTTTGTAGGTGGAAAAACTTCAAAATCGGCAGTGTATCAAATACTTTTTTTCCTCACTGTGTAAATATATAATTGTAGACTATTTAGATTTGCATGAACGGCTCCTTTCATGTCATGCCACAACATTTCAGGATGCTTAAAGATTATTAAAGACTCAAAACACTTTAGTCCACTCCAAACACGACCATTTAAAACCACTTGGCTTTTGATTTATATTTGTCTTTTCATACTCAGCCACTGGACAGATATTGTCCTTGCTACATTTTGAATTTGCTATAACCACACAAATTCTGACCTGTCCAAATCAGCCCCGCATGTCAACAGGTGTACAGCACATTTCATTCTCTAAGCATAGTAATGAATACGGTTATAGAACACTGCACGTCTGCAATTTAACTTTTGCCAAAAGTCATGTAAATTACTAGAACACTTTTAGAAACTGTTGACACAATGTTCATCCAGTCTTAAGTCCAGTCTCAGTTCTAAGTGCTTGTGTGTCATTAGCTTAGAATGCATTTGTTCATTAGGTTTAGGAGTAATTTGGATATGGATGCAGCTAACTAGGTAATTCCAAGGGTTTTAAAAACCCACAATTCTGTGTATTAGCAATTTCTTCTTATCCATGTTGAATGATTTTTTGCTGTACCAGAGTTCAGAAAGGATGATGCTGGGGTTGAGGGGGGACACAATTCCAGACAGTGCTTCCATGTATGTGTCCTGTTTAATGCACAGCTTCATATCTTCAGTAATCTGTGACCTGGATGCAGACTTCTGACAGCCCGACTTCACAAAATCATTTAAAGCCTTCATTTTATTCAGAGCCTCGGCCTGCAGGGTGGAACAGAACACACACACATACACACGTTTAACTACATGCACCTCAGTTTGGCTAACTGCTAATGCCCATGGTTGTGAAATGAAATGTTCAACAAGCAGGTGATAACCAGGGCACTATGGGCTTATAGGGTACTCATCTCAGAAATGGTTTTTAAGTGAAGAGACACCATTTTTACCAACAGAATTTTAAAGTGATGAGACACTGAGGTACTGTTTAGTAATCTAGTCTATTATCATTTATTATGCTGTGTGCATGACATCTGTTTGCTTACATACATTTTCATGAAATAAGCACATGAATGGCAATAGATGGTAAACAGCATCTTTATTAAAAGTAAAGTTGTATTTATGTTTTCCAAATGTACGCATGAATAGTCCTAGACTATAGGTCTACACCTTGTGAAGACTGAAAAAATCATGAGGCATTACTAAAAACAATAACTGAAAAAATGAATCACAGGGGGTGGGGGCTTTGACTTTCATCACTTCAGACAGTATGAACCAAAGATATTTAACTTAATTTATTTTGTGAATAAACATCCACTTGTGAATTTCAGATCTGTAAACTATTCCAAAAAAATAGAATGAATGAAAAACAAGAAAAAAATTAAGATATGATTTCAAACAGCTGAGGAAAGGAAAGTCTCTAATGAGCAAAGATGGTCAGATGATCTCCAGTTTACCAACAAATGCATGAGAAGATTATTGAAATGTTTAAAAACAATGTTCCTCAAAGATTTTTTAAAGGGATTTGCATATTTCTCCCTCTACAGTCCAGAGCATCATTAAATGATTCAAGAAATCTGGAGGAAGTTCAGTACGCAGAGAACAAGGGCACAAGCTTGAGGTGAACACCTGTTATCTTCACTCTCTCAGATGGCATTGCATCAAGAACCACCATTCAACTACTGCTGATATACCCACACGATTACCTTGGCAAACCTTTGTTAATTACTACAATAAAGATTTACATCCACTATTGCCACTTAAAACTTTAATGTGGAAAAAAGAATGTCTTATGTTAACCATGTCCTAATGTGGTGTCAATTTCTCTGGCCTCTAGCATGGAACATCACACAGTGGAAATGTGAATTATGATGTTTATTTGAAAAAAATTGGATGCTGTGTGCAAATACGACTATCCAGACTGTTATTAGTAACAAATCCAAAATTTCTGTCATGGCAGCATTAATGCAGAAAAGGTCATTGCGATCTTAGAGCAATGTATGCTGTCTTGAAGATTGTTCAGGTGTGGTAAAAAAGGAAATGCAATGTTACAAAGCTGTTAATGCTTTACCGTCACAACTTTTTGTGGAATGTGTTGCTGACCCAAGAAACATGAAATATTTTATACTGTCTGCAATTAACTAAAAGTCAAAGTAAAGGCACTTCCCTCGACGGAACACACCCCCACCCCACCTCGCACTTACCCGCTCTCTATCAAAAAAAGGGGGTAAAAAACACAACCATAGCCACTAAATTGTATTCTTGTTTGATTCCTGATTACCAGGAATAGATTATGTTTAAGATGTCTTGAAGAACTCTTGTAAGTCGCTCTGGATAAGGGCTTCTGCTAAATAAATGTCAAAAACATTGTGGTTTATTTATATACATTTTCATACGGATTTGAGGTTGTATTGTAAATACTTAATCACATATTGTAAAACCTTAAAACTAACCATATGTAAATACAACTACTTTCCCCTTTCCCAACAGGTTGAATCATGAACTTTTGAAAGTCAAGCAAAAATATTGCTTGTTTTCATTCATTCATACGCATTTAACTCAGTACAGGGTTATGTGGAGACTGGACCACACTGGGGCTCTTCAAAAAGAAATGAGCTACTGACATAATGCATATCTTTGGAATGTGGAAGGAAGCTGGTATACCCAGAAAAAAACCCACACAGACAAGGAAGAACATACAAATGCCACACGGGTGCAATACAGTTTGTGCTACATATGGCTTTCTGAATCATATAAAAAAAAGCATACCTCATACGAGCAGTAATTACAGATTGCTCATCTAAGGTCTCTGGAAATTAGGAAATGATTCCACACAGCCTATGGTTTTGTGATAGATTTGGCAGTTTTGTACTAGTGTGAGGTAAAAGTTCAATTTTACATAAATGTAAATGTAGTAAATTTGCTGCTGAACTTGAAAGCATCTGCACTGTACATCACAGTATAGTAAAAGCAAACAGTCTTTATTACCTTTAGTACCTTTATTACCTTAAGGATAGTTTTTAATGTTCCTCAGACTTTATCACTCCCTCACACACCTCTGATCCTGCCCCAAGCCAGGGAAAAGCAATTTGAATAGATGAGCAGCAAACAATGTTTTGTACCCTTTTCTATCGCCAATGGCTCCATCATACTTGCAACACAAGCTGACTTTTAAGACTTCTGGTTTGGTCATAAGAAGAATGGCATCTTTCATTTGATTGCTGACTTTTAAACCAAAACCATAACGGCAGAGAATTGACACACAACAACTTTACTGCACTGACTTAGAAATGAGAACAATGAACATGTTTTGTTCATATAAAACACTTAATATAAAACTCAAAATCAACTTAACTCACAAGTCACTGGCAGTTCTATATTTCTATTGGATGACTCACCCTCACTACTGATGGCATCATGTTCCTGATCATCCACCAACCTGGCTCATTTTACCGAACTTCCACACCACCAACACACAAGGAACTCTGTTACATTCAAACTGATTAAGTGTTGTTCCTATTTCTGATCAATTTTTCTCTTTTTCCCTTTCCATTGTTTCCTAGCACCACTGCCATTTCCTCTGCAAAAGTCTCTCAGCTCATTCTCCTTGGCTATTCTCTTATTTCTTTTTTCAGACCGCTTCTCAGCACTTCCTGCTCACAATGCCACTTATGCTCTACCTAACACTCTCCAAGAGTCTCCTCAGTCCTCTCAATTCCGTTCCAACAAAATCAGTGTCACCCAGTCCCTAGCTAACTGGCATACTACAGTATCATAGTCTCATCATCCTTTCATAATGGTTGGAGATAATTAAGAAAAAACCAACAGACTGAGCATTAAGCACTGCTTGCCTCTTGCTCTTCAGCTTCATTATAACTTTGTTTCATTACAAAATCAACTCATTCTTAATTCCAAGAAATTTGTTCTTAACCTTCTCTTAATTACTCAGTCCTACTCCTACCCCACCTAAATCATACATTACATGACAAGTTAATGAACCACTGTGAACAAAAGTTTTCCCTAACACTCAGTCATTCTTCTATAACCCAGCCAGTGTGGAGCAAACTTGTGCCCCTCACTCGACTTTCATAACATTTGAACCAAAAAAATATGACTCTAATTAACACAGACCATGAGAACCTTCCCACTGGATCCAGTATCATCTAAACTTTTAGGCACCAGCAGTCTTGTGCTGTATACCTCAATGATGATCAGCATGACACTAACATCTAGCCTAGTTCCTCCATTTTTCCCAATGTCTCGAGTTTCACCTTTAATTAAGCCATGTTGAACACACAGCCCTGCTTTCCTCCTTTCATTCATGTCCAAATCCCTTAAATATGGTGTCCTCCTACCTGGTTATGAGACCAAAATTTCTACAGAAACAACACACCGGAAACACTTCACAGAGCCAGGGAAAACATCATGACTTCAGTAATCATGCTTCTGGATCTGAAAATACCTTCCTATTTTTCAGGGATTGTTTCTTGGTTGATTCCTGGTCTCCCATTAAACTAAATCACTGGACTCAGAAATGATATGCTATGACTTGTCAGGTCACTGCTAAGCACTGATATTCAAAAGAAGCATCATACTGCCTTTCAGAGATACATTTTCAGATGGCAAAACACCATCTGAAGATCAATCTGGACAAAAGTGAATTGACCCACTTCCTGGCAAAGACCTCCCAGACACTGGGAAGTGTCCATCCAGTTCACATGGCAAATAATCTTGAAGTGATTTTGGACAACAATCAATTTTGCAAACCACATTATATTCAACGACACGATCCTTCAAACGGTTTCTGCATAGCATTCGAAGAATACCATTTCAAACCAGATAAGCTGCAAAGACCCCCACATTCTCAGCATGTGCAGGCTTGATCATAGTAATGTTTTGCTGGCAGGTCTACCTTCAAGGTCCATTGCTCCACTACAGAGTATTCAGAATGATAAATGATTCTAATACTTACAATGCTGACAGGGACCGATTTAGCTTTAAGGTAGGGTCTTTTCTGGGTGGACAGGAATTTGGAGTAATGCAAGTGTATAGTAACTGGTCCATATCTAAGAGTATGGTGATTGGTCCAGATGCAAGAACCTATGTAAATGTTGCAGTTGTGTCTGTGAACTAAACCTCAAGAGAACATTTGTCATCCAGCTCACAAATAATTCTCCCAAATAATAATGTTAATTGTATGCAATTGCCAAGTAAAAGTCCTGACCTTTAATCTAGCTTTCAAGCACCACTGCATGCTTCACTGTTTTGTTTAGGTTCCATAAAAAGTGTACCAATTTAACATGTTTTTGTTCCTTTCTTAGAACATGGTAACACCAATATGCTACAGTGCATAGGGATTAGATTTAAAAAAAATATCTTATAAATCCACCAATGCTCTGCCTACATAGAAAGACCTTTCTTGAATGATCATAGTTCTAATAAACGCATGACTGACCTGCTTCATAAGGCTCTTCATGTGGAATATGCTTCCTCTACAGTAAGCTTCCAGAATCAAGCCAAATCTCAAACCGACAGAAGGTACATGCATTTCTGACCTGAAAAAAAGAAACAGTTACATTAACATGATAGAACTCCTAATGCAAGAACAAAACAAATAAGTACTTACCTGAGATGCCAAAACAGGAAGTGACCTATTCTCTTATTCGACAAAGCTCGCTCCAGAAGGAACGTAGTCAAGTCACAATCCAGGTACGATTCATATTTTAGAACTTGTACTAGTTGCAGTAGGTACTGAAAGAGTTCCTCATCACTGTTGATGGAGAAAACGAATTATTACCTGTATCACATAAACCAAAAATACTACAATGTTTGCCTCTAAACTTTTAACATAAAGAGATCGCGAAAAGAAACTAACAAGGTTTTCTATTTATGTCTTGTTCTTGGACTGTTATATAGGTGATTGGTGAGGTGGTGAGTTTGTGGGACTGCTATATTATTTGTTTGTTTATTTAATGTCGCTGTCGGCATCAGTGGCCATCCTAGCGACACACACAAGGTTACATCTACCCACAAGGTTATATCAGAACATTACACACACGCGCACACACATACACACAAATCCATGCCAATTTAGAGTACCCGGAGTACACCCGCGCAGACATGGTGTCCCCTCCCCGGGACTGAACCCAGGACCTTCTTGCTACCCAACGAGTCTCCATGTCGCCCGGACTGTTATATGGGTGATTGGTGTGGTGGTGAGTTTGTGGGACTGCTATATGGTTGATTGGTGAGGTGGTGAGTTTGTGGGACTGCTATAAGGATGACTGATGAGATTACGGCTAGCCCAGCGATGTGATCAGAATATGTGGTTAAAAACAGCATCCAAAAATAAATTCAATAAAATTCAATGAAAGCAATTATATATTCTAGCTATAGCCAGTATTATATCTGTGTATTAATCAAATTATTTACTCAGCGAGTAGTTTACATAAATAATATTAATAAACAACTATATAAACAAAGTTTTGTAGTCTTATAGAACAAACTCTAAGTCCACAGCTACACCTAAACAGAAAGTGTGGCTGTAGGACACCTACCGCAACTTCCGGAGGCAAAGAATTGTAAAAGAGCGCACATGAGGGTCAGGAAAGCAATAGTCCAGCAGTTCCAGTGCATGTAGGGCTGGCAGGCATGGCCATTTCCGCAATAAAGCCACTATCTGAAATAACCACAAACACTTCACAGGTTCATTCACATATTCCAAATGTAAGCAATCTACAAATAACAAGGAGTAGAAGGGAAAACGTATACATGTTATTTACAGTTACAACAACATTGTACGTAAGGGTTTGAGGATCCACAGATGTTCGTGTCTGTAGGTGGTCCTTGAACCAATCCCACATGAATATAGAGGGTCATTTGCTATTAGTTTAACAACTGAGTTGAGGGAGCCATAATAACTGTGGTACCTGAGCTACGTCCTCATGTTTGTTCCACTTGGTGATGAGGAGCAGTTTGGAGAGGCTCTCTGGGTAAAGTACCTTAATATCCCCACGCAACTTCCACAGCAGCTCTTTCTCATCCTCAAAGAACTCGGTGTGGTTTTTATTGTCCACTATCTCTTTGAGTCTAAGATGCTGAGCATAGCAAAGACAGAAACATCACAATTTAAGCACATACATGTTGTAAGCACTTCTGCATTGTAGAGTTTGTTCTACAAATTTTCTATGCATGTAAAAGAATAACTAGCTTCTTACCTCCTCTTTTGTAGCAACAATCTTCTCACCATTTACTTCTGTCAACTGACAAAAGAGAGAAACCAAAATTGAAGACCCAAAATCAACAAGAAGAAACTTCAGTCCACTATAATTAATGAGCCATCAAAATAAATCAACAAGCTTTACTTTATCAAGGGGAGGGTAGTAGAGTGGATGAGGTCTGAAACTGGGGAAGCGAATAAGGAGGCCAGCAGTGCCGTCAATGTTGGGGTTCCTCTCAACTGTGCCCATGGGATTTAGCAGATCACCTTTGTCATCTAAAAATGAGGAGATGATTTTTATTAACACAAGCAACCCTGTATCAATATAGCTAGGTAGGAAAAATCAGTTATAGTTAACCAGGTAAATATTAACCTCCCATTTTTTCTACCTCTGTGTTTTATGAGAGTCCCATCAAGCATCTACAGAGGCAAAGCCATGCATTCAGTTAAATCACAAGATCATCTTTGGAATACTGTGAAATCATACTGGGATGACATGGATTCACAACGTAACAAGTTTTGTTCCCAACCTTTTAGTGTCATATTTTAATTGATTATGTCTAAAACGAATGCAAAATTGCTTACATTCATCATAAACTTCGCTTCTGTGATTACGGCAACCAAAGTTATGCATTTTCACTATAGAAACAGTCGATTTTGCATCTTCTAATTTATACAGTCAGACTAAGAACACTATATGCATTGCAAATTTACACAGATTACCAAAAACAGTTTAGAAGTGTGTGGTTTTCTGAGATTTACGACTTTTACTGCAAGTCAGTTTCACGAATCAATCCCCAATTATAGTCACCCATCATGTTCTCGTTATATTGTCTTTGTTAGCAGCGTTCAAAGTTCATAATGTCCTGGGAAAGTTACTTGCTCCTCTGAATAAGCTCCCATGTTCTCTTTGAACTTATCAAGATGAGCATCAAGGATATGGATTTTAAGTGACATCCTTCAGCCCATTGCAGCGTAGTTCTTTATCAGAGTCTGAACCAGTTGTGCATAGTTTTCATCTTTATGATTGCCTAGGAAGCCGTGAACCATTGCGACAAAACTGCTTCTTTTGAAATTCACTGCACTCTATGATCTTCTTGGTTTGTGGTCCGACGAAGACACCAGCTTTGATCTTTGCTTCAGACAGCTTAGGGAAAATATCTTGGAAGTAATTAAAAGCTCTTAACTCCTTATCTAGAGCCCTGACAAATGGTTTTATGAGCCCCAACTTGATGTGTAGTGGTGGCATCAGCACCTTGCGTGGGTCCACCAGTGGCTCCCACTTACGTTGTTCTTCCCCACAGAGAACTGTATCTCGGGTGTCCGAAAGGCAAATAAAGCAAGGATACTTTGTGAAACCACCTTGGAGATCCATCAGGAATGACACCATTGTGAAATCTCCGATAACTTCCCAGCCATACTCATCATACTTTAAGGCACCCAGCAACATCTTGACACTGGTGTATTGGTGTATTCCTCTTTTAGGTGCACCAAGTGAGCTACAGGAAGAGACGGATACTTGTTGCCATTATGAAGCAGCACAGCTTTGAGGCTCTTGCATGAACTGTCTATGAAGAGGTGCCACTCCTTCAGGTGATACCTATAGCCTCGAATAGACCGGCCACATTGTTGCAGATGCACAATCTATCTTGATGACTGAAGAAGCTGGAAAAAACTTGGTGACGCTTCCTCTGACTTGGACGCTTTCATCTAATAAGTTCCGTTGCTTGAGCCTTGATGTCAGAAGCTCAGTGTTGGACTTGGTGAGACCAAGGTCACTGATCAGATCGTCGAGATCGTTTTTGGTTAGGGTAGTATGGCTTCCGTTCCTCAGCTGCATATGAAGAGAAATCAGGATCTTTAACGTCTTCCTCAGTGTCTGACCTGCTGCTTTCTCCTGAAGGTGGTTGAGCTTTGTCTGGAGAAGTTGGTACAGGAAGTACAGGGCAGTTTGGTACTGGGGCGATAGATGAAGGAATGTCAGGATACGTTACAGGTGGTGTATTTTTGCCAGTGCGACGTTTGGAAGGGTCCACCATGCAGAAGTAGCAATTTATTGAGTGATCAGTCGGTTCACGCCACATTTGGTTGAGTGATCAGACGGTTCTCCCCTGTACCAACCTATAAGCAAACAAAATAAAATTTGGATTGAGAATTTGATTTAGGTCTATTTCACACTAATGACTAGTGATATGTACGATATTAACACAGTTTGAAATCTGTGTTATATATCAAACAATACAATATATCCGTATATATTGTATTGTTTGATATATTTAACTACAACATTGAAATTTGTGAAAAGGTGTTAATTAAAGCTCTTTTAAATTTTAACTGATTTAAAATTTCTACAAAATAAAAAATTAAAATCTGCTATTTAAGAGAGTAACATTTATCCACTTACCTTCAAGAGTTTTCTTGCAGTGCTCACATGTGAAATGAGGAGCCCATGGTTTGTCTCGGTCACCAACAGGCATGCCGAAGTATGCTTTGTAGGCCTCACACATCTTAGCAGATGCTTTCACGGAGTACTTTTTCGCTCTTGCCTTTATAAATTGGCCACATACGTAGCAAAATGCGTCTGCAGGATGTATGCAACATCTTGATCCATCTAAATTGACTGAGTTGCTGTGTACTATAAGGAAAAAGGACAGATTCAGATTCAGAAAACTTTATTCATCCCCTAGGGGCAATTGAAAAAAACGTCTCTTCAAACTTGATAAAAATGGTCAATCTTTATTCCATGCAGTATCAAAGTACAAGAGTGTACTGATTAGTACAGAGCAAGACTGATCACCCAGTACCAGAATAACACACAATATACTCATTTGAAAGTAGTGGTCCTTCCTAAGCTCCTCCTGTAATGGGTGTGGGGTAAATTGTGAATGCTGTCGTTATCAGAATCTGAATATTATTGATATTGAATTCACACCTGTCTGTCTAGGCCCAGTTACTATGATCCTGTCTCTCCATCTGTCAGGAAAGGTTATAGTGGCCCTATACAACTGTATTTATACAGCTACATACAATTCTGTACAGTCCCAAAAGTTCTAGATAATTCTGGACAGTTCTAGAAACTTCTTAATAGTTCTTACAATTCCAGAAGCTTCTTGACGTCTCTTGAAATATCCTGAATATCCTTAAAAATAGATACATTTCAAAATATCATTGTGCTGACCACAGAAGCAAATAATAATAGCGAATAATAGCTTTTTTTCTATTCATTAGGGAGATGACATTTAACAGATGCTGAGACTTCTATATGCATTAAACACTGTTAAAAACATGTGCAGAAAACAGTGAGTCTTGGATGAGTATACCTAGATGCACAAGTTTTTATAAGTTTTAGCATTTTTGTATAAGATCTTTGTGACTAGTGTTCGCTTTTTTATAATACATTGTTATATTTATATAAATTTCAATACTGATGTCCTCACAGTAACCGAGCCTTATAGCTCTCATCTTTGGGATGAGTAGTGTCCAGGCAATCCTGGTTGTGTCATGTGTCAATCTATATAAGCATAGAACCAGCATAAAATGCTCACAAAATTAGAGGACATTTCAAAATGAGTGCAAAGAGGACAAGAACTGCTGGACAATCTGATGATATCCATGCCTTATTGCTGTCAGTGACTTGGGTGGCCATACACCTTACTGAACAGTCAATGTGTGGCACTCTTGTCCAGTCCTGTTTGACATGCTTCTGTTCATTCCCATAAATATGTCACTTGCTACTCAATCACGATAAGTGAGTTTGCATCTCATTTGCATAATCAGACAACTTTCTTCAACTTTTCATTTGTTTGCTGGTGATCTTGTTAATGAAATAAATGCTTCTTTTTTAATCGCTTCACATTCATTTGAAATATAACACATTTTTTGTTAGCAGTGTATTTCAGGCCTGTATTAATCCATATACAACTGCATCATAAAAACGGAATCAGTTACTAACTACTGATTTCAGTCACACTGCATGATTCCAAGTTTATGGATTCTTACACTTTTCTCAACAAGTCTCTACCTCCTAAGCTAGGCTAGTTTGTCGACTTTATGCGATTCCCACCTAAAACAAAGTCCATAAAACATTATTGCCTTCCAAACTTGACTTGTAGTGAGCTCTGACGTTAACATCAGAGACTCATATGAGGTGAACTAAACCTCCAGATGTAAGCCAGGGCATATAGTACAGCATACATATATACATGTTCAAACATATATTCATATATGTTTCAGAACTTAGTGAAAAGCTTTGTCGAGAAGTGACAGTTATAGATTAAAGGTGGGAACAGAGTTCCCTCTAATACTTTTGTTTTTGAATGTAATGTTAGGCTGTATAGTCTGTATGGAGTCAAATATGACAGCAGCATGCAACTGTAAGTAAAATCAAAATTAAATAATTGCCAACAAATGTTACATTTTTTTTCCCAATGTGATGCTGTGATCAATTAAATTACAGCAGGGATAATTGGTAATTTTGCAAGCTACTCCTTAATCCTTGGAGCATTGTTTTAAAAACAAAGCCTCAAATCATCCTTGATCGGTGCACGATTGTGCTATTTAGTTTTGAATGCTTTTTTGAGAATTGTCACAATGTGATCACATCTGCGATCTCGTCGGACAGCCAGGCACCTCTTGCTAGCATCTTCTCCGTTCCTCTCCTCGTCTCTTGCACTTTTCCTCCTAGTCTGCAGGTGGCGCTGCCACCACCCTTTTCTTCCTCTATTTATTACACTCCCCAGTTTCTCTTCCTGGCCAGTTATTAGATTTCTTGTACCTTCATACGTGTCCCGTGGCCTTTTCCGCCTCCTTTTAGTTCTCCTTTCCATTTCCCTGTCGATGTTGTTTTAGGTTTCATTTTCTGCAGTTCCATTTCTCTGTGCACTGCTTATATTAAAGGCTCACTTGCGTTTATGTCCGCCTTTTGTTTATGACTTAACAATGTGTGTATGTACGCATCAGTCCGTACACAGTTGTACCGAAAATGGCAGGCAAGGATCAGAGTAAAGCAGTTCAAAGGTACCACTATGCACGGTACTAGGAGGACGAGGCAAGAATCAGTTTCAGGTCAAAAACACCTTAGTGAGGCGCAGTCTACAGATCATGAATACGGATGTGAGCAGCACACAGTGAATACGCAATTAAGATTTTTGCAGGCAATGCAGATTTTATTTTATGACTTGACAGTTGTATTTCTTTGTGAGTGAGTGGGTGAGCGTGTGTAGTCTGCAGCATGGTGTAAAAAGCAGAGGGGTAGTAGTGCACATCTACCACTTAAAAAAATAACTGGCTAGAGCTAAGATGGGGATAGTGTTTAAAGACTTTGTGGAATTAGTCTGACTGGGTTTTTAGACTGTGTGAGTTTCAAGATGGATAACAGATAGTGAGAAACTTGTTGATCGGATATTTATATAGTAGTGCTGATGTCCCACTACGGGTTCATGACCCTCAGTTTTAAGTGATAGATTTGAAATTAAACTGTGGTTGATTTGTTTGTTATAATATTACTTGCAATTCGACAGAGCTGTCCTGCTGCATCTGCTATGTACTAATAGCCAGCAAGTCCAAATTATTTTTCGTGATTGCCTCCCCATTCTGTGCTTGTGCTTCCACAGTTGAGAACCACTAAAGTACTGCATTTTGCAGATATCCTTATCAAGAGCAACTTACAATTGAACAGTGGAGAGTTAAGGGCCTTGCTAAAGGGCCCCAAAATGGGAGAAGAAATAAGATAATAGAATGATATCTTTAAACACAGTAAAATGAGTAGTTCAGAGCCTGAACTGAAATCTGGCAGTTTAATTTAATTACATTTCCTTCAGTGCAGTCATTGAAAGGGTTAAATCATAGCAAACAGCATTTAACTATAATCAGCAATGCCCAAATTGTAACACATTGTGACATTAGTACATATGGTCACATGCCTTCAAAGTTGCATACGAGTAACCTTTTACGAGCAAACAAAGTTGAGATAACCTAGCAGTTGAGATAAATCAAATATTGCAAATTAGTTCAAGTTAACCAGAATATTACATCTTAGGGAAGTTCTCTGTGAAAGACTGGTATGAGGAAGTGCTAAGGATTTGTGTCTCTGGAAAGTATTTTATGTTCTGTAATTGTTTTCATGAGTAAGAGTGATTATGAATTTGGAAATTAGAACCTCTAAAATATAAGTATGATAGATGCACTTTTAAATTCCTGGTTTGTCTAGCATGAAGCTTACACACAGACAATGAAAACTGCTAACCAAATTGACCTGTGCCTGCACTGACAGTGTGCTTTAATAGATTTTTTTAAAACTCTGGACTGTAAATGTGTTCTGACATCCAAGATTAGTCTCGCCTCTTTTTTGATGAATGGAACACAGGCTTTAGGCACCACCCACCCTCCTGGTTCGTGCATGCTGTCACTCAAAGCATTGTTCCTTTTGAAATCAATGTTAAGTGCAGGTTTTTGTTGAATGCTGAAAATGTCCTTGTGAAGGCAGCCTAAAAATAAGCTTAGACCTCAGTCTCATTCAGTGTTAGCCTTCCTGATGACAGGTAAAACTGTAGGCCTCTCATTGATAGAGCTGTTTGAAACATGCTCTTATGTGGGAGCTCACCGCATGTTTGATTAATTGTTGTTTTTCTCCTGTTGTAAGATTATAAAAATAGTTATTAATAGCTATTCATATGAGAAAAGAGGGTTACCAGAAGAGTACCAGTAGCTTTGGAAGGTTGCCTAAAGAACAGCAATGGAAATTATTTTTTTTACTTGTATTCTATTGGACCGCATAATTTCTACATGTTTTCCTGTCACCATGTCAACAGATTTTTATTTAGTGGAATGTTAAAAAATAATGAGGCACTTGGAGTATTTGGTACTCTTTATCAGCTGTTTTATGTAAAAATTGATACTAGGGAAGTAAAACCTAGATCAGAAAACCTAATACTTTTTGTTATACCAGAAGTCTCTAGTATAGTCATATTCTGGTTCATCAAGCAAAAACATATATAACATCAATTAAGAATGATGGAACATCTGCATGGACAATAACTGACAGAAAACCATCTTCTAAGTAGCCTCTCATGATGATGCACACTTTCTAGCAATATCATCCTACATGGATCTACTCTGGCACTTTTCTTTTTCCACAGCTGGCTGTAAGTGAACAGGTCCAACGATTTAAAACCCTTACTCCTGTGAACGTCCTTGTCTGGCATTTTTGACTCACCCCCTGTTTCCTGGCCTCCTGATTTTTATTGTACTTTTTATCTGGTTTGTGGAATCTAGAAAATATTAACATTACTACTTTGTATTTGCACTGTTTGTTGTGTTAGTATGTTAGATTCAGTTTGTAGGTTCGTCCATGTGTATTAGCCCTCTGTGTGTATTTGTACAGTGTGTAAGTGTTAGCCTCTCTGTTTACTGTCTGTGTTAATATTGTCGTTTAGTTTGTCTGTGTTAATGTTGTTTCAGGCTTTAGCTGTATAGTGCTTTATCGTTTAGCATGAGTTTAATATCTATGTTTTTAGCCTGTTAGCCTTTTAACCCTAGCCTTTTAGCAGTGTTAAACTTAAAACACTCATACATGTGTACATACATCTTCTTGCCTTGGAGTGTTGCACATCTAAAGGACTAGTGGAACGAAAGGGCTGACTCTGTGGTGGCCTAGTGGTTAAGGTACTGGACTATGGATCAGAAGGTCCAGGATTCAAATACCACCTCTGCCAATCTAGCACAGTTGAGTCCCTGACCCTTAACCCACAATTGCTTGAATTGTAAGACTGTATTAATTTTAAGTCGCTCTGGATAAGGGCATCTGCTAAACGACATACATGTAAATTCTGAAGCTACATATGTCTGTGAAATGACTATGATTATCTAAATAATAAAAAAAATATGACTATATAACCTTTCATTTTTTTAATGTATAATTTTGAATGTATAATATAATACACAATTCCCTTCATATAAGTTAACAGTAAATCATGTGCTGCAGTATGAATACAATAGTTTGTTTGCTTATGCAGAAAATGCATAGAAAAAGCTAATTACAGTGAAACCTCAGAATGTTTTGAATGTTTTAACTCCCTTTGAAGTCTGACTAAAATTTTCCAGTAAGAAGTAATGTGAATAGGATTAATCCGTTATTGACCACCAGATGATCGTTTCTTAAACCCTATATTTGTATGCAATTTACGTATGCTAACTGGTAAACACTGCACCAACATGAAAAACATTCATATAATAATAACCCTAACCCTCACCCTAAATGATTACATGATATAAGCCCAAAACCAATTTCCAAATCAAAATGAGTTGAGCTGGTGGCATACTGTAACAAGGTAATAGAGGTATGAGAGATGGCGAGGTTAGTGCGTTGATGGTCCTCTTTCATAAGGAATGAAGAGATCTGACCTTCTACCTTGAAGCCATGATTAATTAAGGGCAATATATGCTAACCAAAAATGTAGTATAACTTTCTAAAATTGCAATTTCATCTGGGCTTTTTGCTGGGACCGTGGCTGAGTGTGTATAGAATTGCTTGATTAGGGGTGAATGGGGTGTGAATAAAAGTGTTCTGCATAGAACAGTCTGTAGCGATTAGCAAATCAGTAAATGGTTGGATATCATGCGGCTGTGACTTACAGGTTTTTGGGAGCAAGAAAAAAATGGACAGTTTGATATCCGAATTGGTCAAATAAAGAAGCATTCATAATTCAGAGGTTCCACTGTGACTGTCAAGTCTTCCAGTCTTTAGATAGATAGCAGTACAGATTCCTCACTCAACCTAGACCCACACAATAAAAGCAAAGGCATGCATATTTGAAAGTTGTTCCCTTTATGTCACCATTTTCTGTAGGTCTGACCGTGCTACAGAAGATCCTCGACACTGCAGCAGAAAAAACCTGGCAGGTGACATCCATCAACTTTGACACACTTACAGAGGCAGCATTCTTGAAAGCCATCCAGGATTTGGACAACAAAAAAGAGCACAAGATCATTCTGGATTGTGAGCTGGAGAGACTGAATTCCATACTTAACCTGGTAACATCCCCAGATTTTGTTTTTGATGAATAACCATAAACAATTTTTTCTGTGATTGTAGTGTTTTTCCCTTTCTGTCAGGAAAAGGGGAGATTTTTGTTTGTACTCAACACAAATAGGTGCACAAAACAAAGCATATTGCCTTTGTAATCTCAATAAAAATTGTCAGTAACAGACACCTGTTGAAGATGATTGTACCAACTTTCCAGCAAGCAGGCCTATCACCTTGGTAAATTGTAAACTACCAAAAACCACAGAGAATGATTGCTGAGTGCAGGAAGCAGTACCCACTGATAAGAAGCCATGTACAGTGGTACGCTTTGGTTTGTGTGATGTAAAGCACAACATATTGCACTCAGAGCAATAGAAAGGCATTATCTGGACTTTTGAATCAAACTTTAAGATCTTGTAGTCTGACTGATAATTGAGAGAATGTTACCTTGGCCCAACCAAAGTGCACCTAATTGACAAAACATAGCCTTAACACTACCTACCTAATATTATTGTGTATGTCTTCCTGATGTCATAAAGGCCCTTACTCATTCATGCTTAAACTGAACAAGATGTTTTACTATGTCCTGTGCAATCTCACTTTGCGAATCGTGAAAATATATGATGTCACATGCATTGTGTTTATTACTCCATCTGATGCATTAATCCCACAGGCTTAACTTCCATTCTGCAATGGTAAAGGTGAATTTGAGATCAAGGATGCTTAAAGGCTCAGTGGGATTATTTATTAATTTTTATTTTTCATTTCAGATAGCACTAAAATAGACATATATTTATTTAAATTTGGTGAAACTGTTACAATAGCACACTTTGGTTGCTGAACAATTTAAAACTCACAATCAGTAGTAATTGCATCAGACTATTTTTTATATTTTTATACACAAATATACATTTTAAATGTTTACTCTTGAAAAATAAAAAAAAAATATGTATAATTCAGAATTAAAAATATGTAATATATGAAGTGGGTGAAGCTGGGCAGCACGGTGACTCGATGGGTAGCACTGCTGCCTCACAGCAAGAAGGTCCTGGGTTGGGTCCTTTCTGTGTCTGCGTAGGTTTACTTTGAGTACTCCTCCCACAGTCCAAAGACATGCGTTAGGTTATTCGATCACTCTAAATTGGGACATTGATTCTAGGGCATAATAGTCTGCCCGTCTAGAGAGTGAGGTGGTGTTAAATAATGACTAATACCACTGAAAGTGATTACTGTAGCCATGGAGGTATATACTTGGTCTGCATGTTTAGATAGAGGATATGTGTCAAAGTAACATCCACATAAATGCCAGGTCCCAAGATTACACAGCGGAACATTACCCAGAGTACAACACTGTCATAGTTATTCACTTCACCTGCCAGTGGTTTTAATGTTATGACTAAACAGTGTATCATCTAAATCTAACCACTGTGGGAAATGGTCATCAACAGCTCAAATAAACATTCTAAGGAGACTATATGCTTGATATGAACTGTAGCCACAGAAAATATTGGAACATAATGGAGCTGTCACTACTTTGATTTTTGGCAGTCATATTGATGCTTGCAGAGTATAATTACCCTAATTAGAAAATATTTAAGGATTTCAGAAGCTTATTCACAGGTGTGCGGCGTCTTGGTACATACGCAATCATCAAGGCCTGTAATTGGTGCTCCCATGGTGACAGATGCCAAATGACACAATCTGTCACATACCTCAGGAGGGACTGAAGATGTGTGATTAACTGCTATAAGACAGGATCAATTAGTTTCTGTCTAGGGGGGCTTATAAAAGTTAGGCTATGAACAACAGATTGTGGATCTGTGCACATAAACGCGCAATGTTCTGATTGTGTCTTGATTTTCAGATTGCAGCACAAAAAAAGAACTTGAAGACCTACCATTTCATACTGGCAAATCTGGTAAGACATTGTCATACCTTACCAGCCTCTGATATAGGGTGTGACTTCTTTTTCTAGTAAATCAGAAGGGTACGGTCATACAAATCGATAGCAAATTACAACCCATGATTTCCTTTCCGTAATTCTCCATCAGTACTGAGCGCCCATGTTTTTAAATGCAGAACACAATGCAGACAGATTGCTGAATGCATGCTGAGTTTGAGAATTATCATCTCTCTTTCTTGTGGATGACATTAACTTCAGATGTCTTTTCTTCTGCAGCTGTGGGGGGGATTGCATTGTGTGACTGTGTGTGGGAGCTGTATAGATTGTGACTTGTATTGGGCTTGGATTTTGGTTATTCTGTTGAACAGCATTTGTAGGAAACTTAAATTTATTACGCATTAAACTTTAGATTATTACACAATTCTGTGGCTGTAGTTACTTTGTTTAAACAGTCAAATTATTGGCAGATAATTATAAAAAATATTTTTAAAAAAGTTTAGGTATTTTAATTAGTTTAGGTTGCCATATAAAACCTACCACAATCTGCAATAAACCTAATTAAGTATTGTAAGGGAGCCTACCTTGCGCCGCCGAGCTGCCCGTCGCGTCCGCCTTCGTCCGCCATTACGGAGCGATCAGTAAGGCGGCTTTTTATGTCCACCCAGCTAACGACGTGACAACCCACACCTGG
>JAUZST010000275.1:6471-31711 GCA_034779995.1 Parotocinclus haroldoi | reverse complement strand
TCTGTGTGTGTCTGTCTGTCTGTGTGTGTCTGTCTGTCTGTGTGTGTCTGTCTGTGTGTGTGTGTGTGTGTGTGTGTGTGTGTGTGTGTGTGTGTGTGTGTGCGCGCGTTTGTGTGCGCGTGCGTGCATGTCATCTGTAGTCTGATCACTTGCTTGTTGCTCTCTCTTGCTCATGCTCTTGCTCCCTGCATCTGTTTGTTCAAACATTAGAGTATAATTACTTCTCAGAAATAATTGTTTTCTTAATTGCTGCTATCATAATTGGCGTCGGGTACTGGGCTTGCTCCCTAACTGTGTTTAGAGCTATAAAGGGACTCCACTAAGGGAATAAGAGCCAGTCAGTCAAGTGTTGATGAAGGACGTGTGTGTGTGTGTGTGTGTGTGTGTGTGTGTGTGTGTGTGTGAGTGTGTGAGAGAGAGAGTGTGAGAGTGTGAGAGAGAGAGAGAGAGAGGGAGAGAGAGTGAGAGAGAGAGAGAGAGAGACATGGCGGGGGTCTTTGAGTAATGTGTCCACAGCCTCAGGAATTGGAGTTTGCCTGGCTGTCATATTGACATTGATTTATTCATGATAAACACCCTACTGTGCTCCTCTCTACTGAAAGGTCTCCTGTTCTAAATAAAATGAAATGAGAAAAAAATGATAACAGTAGAAAAATATAGCAACTGCGCAAGACGAAGTATTTGTTATCACTACTACTATGGCATTTGTCTTGTCCATGTATAAAATAAATAAGCACCTTAACTAGCCGATGTAGATAATACTGCATATACAACTAAATAAATACTGCAAAGGGTGCAGGACTAAGTCAGGTGTAGACAGGCTAAAAAGAGTTATCTAAACATTAACTAGTTGGTATTTTGATTCTTGAAAAGAAATGAAAGGTAAGGGAATTTGTGCAAGTCAAACCAAGATCAGACCAGAAAGAAACACTTACAGAATGGTCAAGTATGCAAAGCAAAACTTTACATTCCTGCCGAAGGAAGGACCTGCAGAAGAGTTTGCAACAAAAAACTTCAAATCAACACTACAAGTTGAAATGCATTTTGGATTCCAGTGATGCCTGATGAAAGAAACTACTTTATACCTCTATTGAGCTATTATTATTATTGAGCCTACTATTGAGCTTTAAACTACATTTTTCCAAAGTGTAACTTGAAGACAAATATAAAACCCTGCCATTTTTTCACAATGGAGATGGTTCAATTACGAGTTGATGATGTGTGACAGCCAGTGGCTCTAGAAATATTGCATGGCTTGGTAAAAAAGTGGATTAAAAATATTAATACTTCACTGTCTCTCTAGGTCTCTGATGAAGCATTAGATTCATAGATCTCAGGCATGCTAGAAGCTCAAAGTCTCTGTATTAAAAGGGTTCTGAAGTTCAGCAAAAACTTTTTGTGTTCATTTATTTTCACACTGCTCACAAAAATATTAGGATATATCATAATCGGATATTTAATTTTGGGGTATCCCCTAATTTTTTTGAGCATTATATTATGAAAATCAGCATACCCCATAACTCAACCATTGGGTGAGCTAAAACTGTATGCAACATTTGGCTCTGATGGCCAGTAAAGGTGATGACAGCCTCCACTTCCAAAACTTGTCTCAATGCACACACATACCATCTGTCTTTAACTCTTTTACTGTCCCAGGCTTAGCCTTTGCCCCGTTTGTGGTCGTATCTTATTTCACCACAGTCCAGACGTACAGCCGCAGCGTAACCGCCTTCACAACGTGATGAATGTGGCATAGCTCGCCACATCACTCTCACCTTACTCCATCTCCCTACAGAGTCTGCACAGCAGCCATGTTCCGTAATACCTGTCTGTGTGTGGGATAATGGTGGGTGTCTGTCTCTCAGATTTCAGCTTGGATGAGACAAAATAATTTGCTCCTGCTACACTATCTGAAAGTGAGAGGTAACATTTCATCTTGGAACATTTAAACCCTGGCAAATATGAAGATGGATGACATTTTTCTTTCTCCGATCCACTGACCTAGATCGTCAGGAAAAGACAATATAATGATTCAGCGTGCTCTCAAAAGCAGTTATTAGTTATCAGTCAGAACGTTGATCGTAATTTGATTGAGGTATTGAAATTATTTAGTCAGAAGCACAACACGTGTGTCGTGGTGTCATACCCTCCCACAGCCTGGCTTGTGCTGACCGATATAAGCACAGGGTTTCTACGTGCTCGAGTGCCAGAAAACTGTATTATGTGATTAGTGATATCCCTTTGGAGCCAGGGTGTTTAAACCCATCACTTCTGCTGACTCGTATGCTTCCATCACTTCAGACTCCCGTCGGTGTGACAAGGGCTGTCACCTACTGACATTAGTGGGTCAATTGTCAGCTTGGCTATTTTCAGTCGCACTGGGTTCTTCTTACTCAGTGTAAAGTAGTGGCTGCTGCCACTGGTCAGTGATTGACAACTGGCAGGACACATGATGAGGACAAAGGATAGTGTTCCTTCCACACAAGGTGCTCATATCAAATGTAATGCGAGTATAAGAGTCAAAGCCAGACCGTGTGGGAGTTGGAAAACAGGACACACAGTCTACATTATTGGAGACTTGGAAGACGCTTGAAAGCTTCATGAGTGTTGGTAGCTTTCTTGCTCCTCAGGTTGCACTGCTGTTGATGAACCGGTTCTAAGGAAAATTTGAGGTACAGCAATAAGGGAGTTGACACACAACACACTAAACACCTGCAACTTAATATCTCTGTTATATATTATTCAAGGGCAGTGCATGGGACTTAAAGTAATAGCCAGGAAAACAGAAGAGGACAATTTGGAGGAACTTTAAAATAAATTTGTTGAATAGAATTTCCTTAAATTGCATGGCGTTTAATAGTCTATTAATTCTAAAATAGTGTTAGTTCAACTCTGATTTTCATATTTACTCTGGTGCCTCAATGTCCAACAATAGTCGACTAACACAGATGGATTTTACCATGCCCGTACCGACTAACTTTGTCAAGTTGAGCGCAAAACAAGTCCAAGTGTTAATGGAGAAAATTTATTTTTAGCGACGTGTTGCACTTCATAGTTTCATCCATCCTCAAATGCTTTCCTTACTATTTTCTCTAGCAAATATTGGCGCTCCCTGTCATTGATGACCTGTCTGAGTTGTCAATAAAAATGCCTTTCATAATCTTGTTGCCAGTTAGTCTTGAAAACATCTATCTCAAATAGTGAAATTCAGTATTAACTTTTTTCACTGCTTTCCCAAATACTCATTTGAAAAGGAAGCAAATATATCTTTGTTGGGTTGACAAGTGATTTGTGCTGTATACTTTCCTGACGTGGAACAAAATATTTATGGAGAGGCCAGTTGTTTTTACTCTAATGTGACTTTTCAGCTTGGTCATATTCAGAAAGAAAACAACAGTACATTCTATATCCAAGCTGCATTCCTAAAATGATAATTGATGTGCTGTGTGTGTCTCAACAACTGCTCCATGTTATTATGGGTTTATTTCATGTGTGCTGCACAGCCAATGGGTACTGAAGGGTGGACATTGCCATTGTGTAGCAGGTCAGTTTTCGAAGACACTGAAAACGAAACATTTACATTTTATAGATACTGAGTAAGTGAAGCTGGATTAGCACAGATTCTTGGTGTCTCAAAGGTGCTATCACCACATATTCGTTAAAAGTCTGAAACCCACTCAGATGTGCTGCTTTATTTATTTCCCCTGCTAAACGAGGGCAATAAGGGGGTCAATACATCCCTCGGGAAGCAACACTACAGGAATTAATAGAGAGTTCAAGGGCACTGCATCGATCGCATGCTTCAGATCATAAAATGGGGGAAAAGAAGAAACACAACTCACGCATTTAAAGACCTGAAGGGGCTGAAGGGTACATTTAAGAGCTTCTGTTTGTTCCTGAGCCTGTACCCTGAGTTGCCAAAAAACAACCACAAAAACAATTTTAGTCTAAACTCATCAGTTACAATTTTGACATTTACACTCTGGAATTTAATTTGAGGCTGTAAACAAAAGATAAGAAGCTATACAAGCACAACAGTTGCAAACTGGGAAGCACTTCTGCAAAACAAAGATTGTTAATATTTTTGGCTCTATGCAAATGTGAAACAAATTATGACTGAACCACAATTTATAACTCTTGCCAATTTTCAGTGCAATGGCAAACGTCTTGGCTGTTTTGTTTGCCAGTACACATGGGAGAGAAAAATACCACGTTGACCTGGAAATGGAGTGGAACAGAAGAAGTGATGCATCATAGTTTTTACTGTGGAAAGTGAGAGCTGGGGTCAAAGATCATAAGAATGAAGCCTTGCAAGGAATGATCTTCCCAGGTGAGGGATGTATGCCTGAATGACCTCCAAAAGCCTTTATTCAAACCCACCCAACTGAAGACTGCCAAAGCATGCTTTGAACTTCGATACAGAGCCCTGGGTCTGGAGTGAGAAAACACCAGCGATGCTTTCTGTCAAGCCTCAGTTACATATGTTCTATATTCTGTTCACTCTCTTTCGAGAAATGCTTATCTATTGTCGTTTAGCTATGCCAATGCAGGGCCAAAGGGTCATACCTCAAAAAGAATTACCCGTGGAAATTGTTTCTGACCTGGTGTTAGAGCTGATATCAAATGAAGGCTCTAACAGTGTATAATTCACAGAAATTTTTAGAGAAGACTCTCACAAGTGGAAGCATGACTTGGACCAAACTTTTAAAGGGACCCTCTGAGTAAATAAAGGGAAAATACTGCCCAGTGGTGGTTTGCTCAGCTATGGCTGAGGTGACCTAAGATCACAACAGCCTTGAGTAAAACACAAAATTCAATCAACCTAAGAAACTTGTACCATAGTACACTGTTCAGCAATAAGTCTTCATCGCCTGGAGTGAGGTGAGGAAACGTGTGCCCATGAAGTGGGGTCATAGTCCTGACTCAAGTCCAACTGTGCTCAGGGGGCTTGGAGCCCCATCTGGAGGTTCTCACAGGCAGGAAGGCAGAGAGAAATGAAGCTTGACTGGCTCTAGTCATCCTTTAAGACAAAGCAGACACCTGGGACTCTCTGAGCTCCAGGATAAACAAAGATTCCCGAAGCTTCACCACAGGTGCTGTCACACAACACATCTAACCTCACTGTCCAAAATAACTTTTTTATATGAAAAGGAATTTCTGTATGTTTTTCATATTCCATTCAGACTTTCCACAGCATTCATTGGGGCTGGACAACCTCCAGCCCCCACCCCACCAGGTCCAGCTGTTTTCTGAACCTAACTTAACGTTTCAAAACAACTTCAAACACAATGTTAAACCTGATGCTGATCCTTTTGTTGGGTTTTGTTAAATTAAAAACTTTTAAAAAATTATAATAAACCCTGTTAGGGTTTTTTAATATTCGATTTATTGTTATTGTTTTTGAAAATTCTTTATATATATTACACTATATGTTACACTACAGACGGGTAATTCTAATTATATGTATATATTCTAAATATATACATATAAAATATTAGATATTTGACCTTTCATTCATTTTTTGCAGTCAGAGGCCAGACCAGATACACATACCATTTTACTGAGCAATGGCCTGATAGTGTGGAAACTAACCCAAATGTATTGTAAGTCTTTATGCAAATTATTTTGCAGTCTTAATATAAAGGATTTGATTCTCTGTTGGCTTGTGTTGAATACACTGCATCAGATAATCATGCCTTCAGCACTCTCAGGTTTCTTATAAAATTTTCAGCAGACCAAGTTAATTACATTTACTACTGTTGACAGTCATGGCTGAACTCCAGTGTCTGCTGTATATCCTCTGGTTCTCCTTCTCGTTTTTCCTCTGCCCTTCTATTTAGTTTCATTTGTGAACCATTCAGCCTGTTTGAACTAAGGTAAATAAATCTGTATTAGTCACTGCCATGGCCTGAGCTGTTTTTTTTTTTCAGAGAGAAATCAACTCTTCAGAATTTTCTATAACTTGGCATACAGATGACACAAAACCATTAGATTTTCACTGAAAGAAGTCTTCAAAGTCTAACAAATGAACCAAAATTACATATGTGTGAGCAGAAAACATGCGAAGGTGAAATTAGAGTCAGGTGTTTCTGGGCTGATCTTCATGACACATCAATGTGAAAATGTATCATGCCATCTAAATGTCATCATAAATCATTTCTGATTTTTTAGACCCTCAAAAAAAAGAGTTATTGGAGGAATAAACTAAAAGTTTATTGCTGGAAACAGTTGCTGTTATTGTTGCCCGTGGGCATGTCAATTCAAATACTGAATGCAGGGGTGTACTTAACTTTTGCTACCGACATTTTATTCTTTACTGTATTTATCTAATTTGTTTGTCTGGGTACTACTGGGATTGTGTGAAAACACATTGTTTAGGTCACATATGCAGTAATATATCAAAAAGGGTTCACAAACTTTTAAGCGCCACTGTAGCGCTCGCAGCACTGTAGTCTGAGAGTAAAAAAAGTGACTGAATCATTTAGTGAGTATGCTTCTTTTTGATTCAGACTACTGAACAAAACGTTTGAATCAGTGACTCTTTCTGTCGTGACTGAACTTCGCTCCGCTTTTGTACAGTGGGTCATTGTTTGTACAGGTACTTTGTTTGGTAGTATTTAAGGTTCTCTTCTTTGGTTTAACAGGTCAGTGTGTGTGAAACATTAAATCATTCTGTCATGAGTTTGATTACCTCTTTTCCTGTTAGCCAGATCTGTGCTTGACCCAGTGGATTGTTCTCCTGTAATTGTGACTTGCTTCTCTTCTCTTGTTTACCAAGTCTGTGTTTAAATCAATGACTTGTTCTGCTCTACCAGTTTAGCAGACAGTGTTTAAATCAATGAATCTTTATGTCATGTACATGATTCACTTCACTGTTCAGAAGGGTCAGCATTCAGATCCATAAAATCCAGATTTGTGCTGCTCTAATTTAGCAGGTTAGGCTTTAAATCAGTGAGTGTGTATACATTCAATCTAATAACTGCAGAAACCAATAAATAAATCCTATTATGAGCCGATCATTTAGTGCATGTAAACGCACTAAAACGCACAAGTGAATTGATCCACTATTGTTCTACAGGTCAGTATCATAATTAATGAATCCTTTGGTTATGGCCAAGATGTCAATTACGTCCATATAGTGATCAGTGTCTGAATCAGCAATTCAATGTGTCATGACTATGATTCATCAGACCAGTAGGTGAATCATTCTGCCATACAAATAATCTGCTTGTCTCTTGTTCAGTGGGTCAGTGTTTAAATCAATGAATCATTTGGCATCTAAATTCACTTCACTCTCATTCAGAATATTTAGCTCAGCAAATCTGTGAGCATGCAATAGTAGGCCTTAAAATAATGATTGGAAACATGGTTGAACAATGATTACTAGCTATTTTTTAGTGCTTAGATGTTTGTTGACAGGTGGCAAATCGTGCAGCTTTAGAAATCGATGAACAGACCTAAATTACCTGAACTGAGAGCCAGTCGTTAAGATAAACAAAGTTCTGTACTTCTTTCTTTCATCTTTTTTGATTTATTTATCCACTTAAATGTATGAGTTTGGTTTCTTGTGTCGCAAGACATCCTCATTGCTTAACAATCTAATTATTGGTCTCTGACTTATGCGCCCACCCATAATGGCAAACCAACAAAGATTTTTAATGAATGGAGAACTATCTTGCTTTTAGTACAAAGTTCCCTTATAATTGGTAGTATGCACTTTGTTGGATGTGGACTGTTATTTTTCTAAACGAGAACATCTGAGTCCAATTTGTCTAAGACATAGGCAAATACCAGGGCTAAATTATGTTTACAGAAAATTAAATATGTTTAAAATCTGTGATATCATCTGTGATCAGAATTGATTGTTCACTTTATTCCTTAAGGTGTTGACTCTCAAAACCTGGTGTAATTTGAGAAGTGTCATATTTAAATTTCTAATTCAGGTAAAATGTACTTTTTGTGAACTACCTTCCCGACCTCCAGACTTCACCAAGAGACAGGAACTGCAGGTTTATAACATGGTCAGACTAATAACCATTGACTCAAATGAAATTAACGAGAATGGAAATAAAATAGTTAAATTGAATTCAGCCTTTTTTATTGTCATAGAGTCCACAGGTCATGTTCAGCTTTTGCTCAAATTACTGCGACATTTAATCAGCCATGCCTGTCACACTAGCAGAACTCAATCAGTTGGTGAGCAAATGAGAGAAAGGAGATGCTAAATGGACGTGAAATCCATGAATTCTCTAAACGCTCTCTAAGCCTTTATGTCCTATAGGGGATCCTGTGTCAACGCTGGTATTGGGTTATGGATGCTCTCTGGGTGTGGGTCTGCAAGGCACCTAATGAAGCTATTTTTTCTTAAGACAGGTATGAATTCTGTAGATGGGGTCAGGGCCATGCCAGGACACAGCAAGGGGCAAAGGAAAGACAACCAATGTGAGATGTTACCACAGAGAGCAAACATGTTGGACTTACAGGCTTGGACAGATTCCAAAACCTGAACTCTCTAATGTTTATGTTAGCCCACATAATCACATTTTGTCAGTATGGAATTATTTAATGTTGTTTCATTGTAAGGATGTAACATAATAAAGTACATGTGCATTAATATTTATTTGATATTCATAATTCCACCCTTTTGTGCTATGTAAATCACCAGAGAAGGGCGGATTCAATTCTCCCTTCACCCCTTGTCATAAGACAGTTTTCTCCATTACATCATGTCCAGATGCTTCTATGCCTTGTCAGAATCTATCATGCAGTGCATATTACTCCCTGTGCTTCATTTATTATATGTAAAATGTACTTCCACTAGATCGCCCTCTACACTTTGATGAATAATACGAATCCTATTCATTTGAGAGTAATTTCAATCTGAAAATGGATAGTTTGATTGCTATCACCAGCGATGTCTTTACCTCTAGGGATTCAGACTCGAGTGTGAGACAGATTGTAAAAGTAAAAAAAAAAAGAGTGAGTTACAAGATAATGGCGTTTTGTTACTTAAATAAGATTCAAATATTTTTTTCTTCAGCTAGAACCTCTTGGGTTCTGGTTTAATTATGCAAAGAACGGTTCCCTATACAAGTGACATTTTTTGCACCATAAATATTTATATAAAATCTTTAGCTGAATTTTGATTGTGAAGGCATGATTTATTACTAAGTTTGCTGCATCACCTAGACAAATGAGGGAGGTGAATAAATAACTTATTACAGCACCAGAGTGCAGGCCAGATGTGAGTGTAATTTTAAAATGCCATGTTAAATATTGCAGAATTAGAGTGACAACAAGGGAGTAGTTTAAAGCACGGTAAAAAGGCATACTGTATGTTTTTGTTTGTTTGCTTGTAACTACTGGTAACCCAAATCAGAGTGTGTATTTGAGTGTATTACTGTAATAGACATTACACACCAAACAGTTTTTCAGATGGTGAAAACGTTATTTTATTCAATTTCTTTTTGATTTTTGCAAGCTTGTACAGATGACAAAAATTCACTGACCTGTTGCTTCTGGGGCTGGCATAGCAACAACCACGATGGCCGAGTGTAGCCTGCAGTTTGACAGCATTGGGCACATAAGATAACAGTTAAAATCCTGTTTCTAATAAAAGGACCTAAGGTCTTTATGTTTATTAATTTAATATTACAACACCATCAATGGCTATTTGTAACAGGAGTATGTTACAACGATATTGAAAACTTTGAACATAATAAAGAGTCTAGTTTGCATTGCTAAAGAATCATTCTGGTAATTGCTGTTATTAAATTATTTACAATGAATGAATGCGTTCTGTTGAAGCGCATATTGTCCATTTGCATTGCCTTGCTTTTTAGAGAAAAAAACATAATGCAAGCAAAAAAGTGATTCATGCAATGACATATCTGATTCATTTGACAGGATTGATGTGACTACATGTGTCTTTAACACTTTTGTAATGAGAAATAGAACAACCGTTTCTTGAAAATCCCAAAATAAATAAATAAATAAATAATGTCTTGCAATTACATGTCCGATGTGTATAGATTTGAGACGAAAACATTTAGACATTTCTGGCACATTTTGGCTTTTCTGTTCTTATTTTTGCCAGACCATCTATTATCATTTCTGAGCAAATTGTAGACAAACAAAAACTTTGCTGTCTGCTTAAAAGCATTCTGTACTGTTTTCTTAACAGTTAGCACTGTCATGTTAAAATTGTGATAAAATTAGAAACAGCTGGATCTCTTCAGTAACTAATTTTACAATTTTCTTCTCGTGAACTTCTGTAAGAGTTCACTGGTCTGTGTTGTATACTATTTCAGCAGTCACTCAGTTGACACAGCAGTTTAATACACTAGCACAGCACTGGGAACTGGGTTCACGTCTCAAGAGACATTGTACTGAAGTTAAAAGAAATGTCAATTAGAAGTGTTTTCTCCAGTGGTTTCAGACTTTGGACCCAACTTCAAGTTTAGTTGTTGCTCAATTCTGCAATGGGAGAGTGATGGCTTAGTAGTTATTGTACTGGACTGTGGACCAGAAGATGTAGACCTCACACCTGCCACTGCTGGAACCTTGAGCAAGGCCCTTAATTCACAACAGCTTGGACTGTAAGACTATACTAGCAGCTGTAAGTCCCTAGATAAGCGTGTCAACTTATTGTTGTGGCAAAATGTTTGTAGTGAAACAGCTGGCTAGTTGATATATCCTTTAATTTGAAACAGGTGGATGATCAGAACTGTTTACAGTTTTGTTATTGGGTTTGAAGCACAGGTTTCACATTTATGTGACAATAACTAACAATAGCTTTTAGAGATGGACAAAACGAATTAGCATTTCAATGATCAAACATCAAGCTCTTACTATCTAAATGAAAATTACAGGTTTGAACACCTGTTAACCTGTTTCATAATTAGGGGTTGAAAACGAGTGGGACTTTTTAAAATTCTTATGCACCTTTTAATTGTTCACGCGTGAACATGCATGTTTAGCAGCCGTGGCTCATTGCTTGTCCCTCTAATGGCACGAACTATGCTGCTCACAAATATTACGGGATACTTCAAAACGAATATGAATCGATTAAAAAAGTAAAAAAAAAGATAATCTGAAAACCAAATGAAAAGTCAAAGAAAGTTGTTTGATTATGTAAATGAGATGCAAACTCAATTATTGTGATTGAGAAGCAAGTGGTGAACAAAAGCATGTCAAACTGGACAAGAGTGCCAAAAATTTACTGTTCAGTAGGGTGTATGGTCACCAAAACTGCCAAAACACACTGACAGCAATGGGGAATGGACAGGATCAGATTTTCTAGAAGTTCTTGAGGGATCCTCTTTCATTCTTGTTCCAGGGCAACTTCCAGTTCAAGAAATGTTGTGGGAGGCATTGGACAGTTTGCCAGATGTCTTCCTAGTACATCCCAAGCATTTTCAATTGGATTCAGGTCTGGAGAACGTGTAGGCCAGTCCATGCATTTGATTCCTGACTCCTGAAGCATGTTGTTGGTGGGGGAGGGGGGGCTTTATCATCAGTGATTTCAAAATGCTCCAGCATAAGTTACCATTATAGCATGCAGGACCTCATCTTGGTATCTGACAGCTTTCATCAATCCACATCTGATGACATGGAGCTTGGAACGCACACCAATGCTGATGCCAGCCCAAACCATGATTCAACTACCATAGAAGTAGTTCCATTCTCACATGAAACATGGATTCTCCCATGTTCCTCGTTAACATAAGATCAGGACATGATGATTTTCAGGTTGTAAACTGAACCGTGGCTCAACAGACAAGAGGACAGTTGACCAGTTGACCACAGTTGATTACTGGGACAGTTGTCCCAGAAACTCTGTTGCATTTTTCCCTGCTCCTTTTGCCAATAAGCTTAAGTAGCAGATGGGTGACCCTGACCTAGTCTTTTTTGTACTGTTCCAGTCTCTTAAAAGTGGTTCCGCAGTCTGCATGCTTTGCCACTGTTGTCTGCTTGACCAGCTTCAAGTAGCCTTATGGCTCTCAGAGCTTCACATCCAGACAAATCATGCTGTGCAAGGGCTGGGAAATTGTAGGATGTGCACTTTTAAGATCAGGCAACTTTCAGATACTCCAGCACTTTCAGCATTTTATATAGTGCATTTTTACCAATGAAATAAAGTAGTTTTACTGTCTTTTCTTTTGTTCTTGTTTAATAAAACAGATAAAATGCTTTTTTTTATTTTACTGCTCCGTGTACATTTTAAAATGTCCCCAAGTTTTTGTGAGCAGTGAATTTACACTGGAATGACAGAAAACTTGTATCACTGACCTTTGCCCCTTGTGTCAGAAAAGAAAATCATGGTCATGAAGGCAGAAAACAACATGGTAAAGTAAGTGTTTTATGTTTTTATAAAACATACAAGGATAGAATTTACTGTATTTTACAGTACATTAATATTTGAAATGGTTTCATATTGTGCTTTAATTGATACTGTTGTTTTGCTATGTGCAAAGTATCTTTTCAGCCAACGTCCTGTTTTATAGAACATAATGCAGATTTTAAATGGTACATACCTGTAAAGAACTTTTAAATGAACTAGGTATTACATTCTACTCCAGCATGAAGATTTGCAATTACACATGAAGGGGTGTCTTGGCCTGTATTCTCTAAAGCTGTGAGGTGGCAGCGTTAACTGTTTTTATTTTGAACCACAAAAAGATTTGATTTGAACTGTTAGAGCTAAACTATACATCAATTTGTACGAAAGAGTGATGGCCCTAAAATGTATACATATAATTGTTCTGGGATGGTGACATAATGCATAAAGCAGGTTACTGGGTGAACTGCATGATGACAGTGCATGTTTAAGCATCTGTGTGGGTGTCAGTGAGAAACAGATTATAAATCAGATTCATGCTACAGTGCATGCCATCATCGATGTAAGCCAGGAGTGTGTCTGTGTATATATGCACCCATCCATAGCTAACCTTTACACACTCCTTTCACTTCTGCATTCCTAATTTATTAAACTATAAATGCCAAGGTTGTGGTGACATGTCACATCAGAGGTACAATTTAGAGTAATGAGCGGCACTGAAGCGCTCAGTCAGAGACAGCAAATGAAAAAGAACACAGGTTAGTACAAAAAGCAGGGGAAAAGAGGGAGTTAGTTATGTCCTCTTTAATTTTCTGAAAACCAGGAGTGACAGAGCACAGAGAAAGGGGTGAGAAAGAGGGGAGTCCATTAGGATTTAATTAATATATCACATTAGCAAAGTGTTATGGATTTCATTTCATTATTTGGCATGTTATGTTCATTTGCAGGGTTTTGTACGGTCATACCTATCCCGCGTTGCCATTCTATTTGTCATCATACACTCATCATCTTCTCTCCTGGCATGCCTCCTAGTTTTGTAGAATGACTCAACACCGTTTCATCTGATGGGTATGAATATATGAGTGAGTAAGTAATTGCTGGGGGGGCTATATCGGGGAGGTGGTGCTGGATGAGTGCGAGAGGGTGAAGAAGAAAAATGGCCAGCAGGACAGCTTCTCATCTATCATCTTTTTGCATGTGCTGGAGTCAGTCATTTAATTACAAGGCTACAATGCTCATTATAGTATCAGAATTTAATTTTCTTCCTGCAAATGAATCACTCTCACTCTGTTGTTCTTGCTCACGTGTTCCCTTACCTGTAGAATGCCAGCCAATGCAGCTCGTAGCTGACACTGTACAGTAGCCAGTGCAACAACGTTTGTAATAAATGACATGCTGTAGATGTCATAGATTTGCTATGTGATTGAAAAGGCAGCATGCTTGATCTGCTTAACCTGTCCATCTACATAGTCATAGTCTTAACAATGGAACATACGTTGTCTGTTTATTAGAGAGAAAATACAAAAATGCTCATGGTTTTATTTTCTTTATACTTAACATTTTTGTTAGAGCCTTCATTTTGTTGCAACTGCTCACAGAATTAGGGGATATTTCAAAATGAATACGAAGAGGATCCCACAAGAACTGCTCAACAATCTAATCCTGTCCGCGTCCGATCGCTGTCAGTGTTTTGGCAGTCTAGGGTGCTCATACACCCTACTGAACAATCAATGTGTGACACTCTCGTCCAGTTTCACATGCTTCTGCTCACCCCCATAAATTCACCCCATGTTTTAAATTGAGTTCATAAATAAATAAACCACTTTCTTTGGCTATTCATTGATTTTGTTTAATGCAATAAAATCAAATGCTTCCTTTTTTAATCGTTTCATATTCATTCTGAAATATCCCCTCATTTTGGTGAGCAGTGTAGATACCTGTCATTGTCATCCTCATTCAATTTATTTTCAGCAGCTATGGAGAAAGAACAATTGAGACTGACTCACTCTTTTCATTTTATCGTCACCATTTTTTTGTCTCGTAGCTTTAGCCTGGTTGACCTGTTGAGTTGTGAGGAAATGTAACAAAATGCACTGCAGTGAAGGCTAGAAAGACAAAAAAAGCATTTTGTAAATTAGACAAAATCGTTTATATGAGCCTCCATTTATTAGTTTAATCATTGTCCTTTTGGTGTCCTTGTGTAATTGTCAATGCATTTTTTTCTTTTTTTTTTCTTTTTTTTCTTTGCTTCTATACAGTGTGAATATGTATGTGTCTGTATATGTGTCTGCAGTTTGTACCGATGTGTTCCATCCTGTCTGTCCCTCAGGATTCTAGCTGCTCCCCATGTCCTGCTTTTGTTATAAAGTAAACCACGCAAGGAGACCTGAGCGTCCTTCAGGCCTCATCAGCTATATTTAACACCCATACAGCAAGCGTGGCATGTGTACTTAATCCTGAGGGCCAAGATTGCCTATTCTCAAGACTTTTTCAAATGACAATTACTGCACGAGCCATTAATATTGTAGGTTTTCCTCCTTTCCTTTTGCTATTTTAGTAAACTGGTCAATTAATCTTCTTTCCCTAGAACTTTCAAAGTGCACTTGCTGTAATAGAGATCAGCCTAGATACTGAATTTACTGTGTAATTATACAGGCCAACGGTTTTAAACTCTGGACCTGTAGGGCCAGTATGTGCACAAATGACCAATGTTTTAGTTACAGATCCTAGACTCTGCCAGGTAGTACCTTTCTATTACTCTAGAAGAATGCATAGGCACTGAACCTTTGAATTTGAACTGAAGACCTGAGCTAGAGAAAAGAGGTCAAGGTGCAGCAAGGGGTCTAGCTTTATTAGAGCCTTAGAATTCCTAAATTGAAATGTCCCTCCATAAACTTCCTTGCATCTTCGAGCTCCTCAGTCCAGTGACCCGCAGCACTCTGTTCTCTTATAGCCGTTCCGCCGAGTGACGTTCTCGGTGGTGAGCCAGCCCCAGGACCCCCACCAGGGCTCGCTGCAGAGCTGCTACGACAGTGGCCTGGATGAGTCGGAGACGCCAAGCAGCAAGAGCTCCACGGGGCCCCGTCTAGGAGCCCTCCCCCTGCCCGAGGATGCCTATGAGAGGACCACGCCGGATGGCAGTGTCGGTGAGGCAGAGCATATGGAAAATGGTAGGGGCAAACACAAAAAGATAAGCCAAAGTCTTAAAAAAGAGAGCTCAATCAGATTTTTGCTGACAAATAGACAGCAAAAGTGGCCAAACACTCACACACAACCATGCCGCCTCCCGCAGTTTCAGCAAATATCAAATTAAAAGAGGCAAACTAGAGCAATGCGCTGATGCTATAAATGTAAGACTTGCTAAGCTAGCTGAATTAGCCCATACAGTAAGTGTAGAGCAGCATACAAACAGGCTTCATTTGTCCATACTTGTGTCATTGTTTGTTTTGTTGCTTATTACTGCATTTGTTTGCAAGTTAACATTGGTTCTAGTTTGGTCAGCGAGCTGTCATGCTAGTGCTTGTACATCAAAGAGCTAGCTATGCAAGATATTAGCCTAAGCCTATGTAAAGTTGTTCTCATTTTGTTTTGTTAGTTTGTGATTCAGAGTGTTGACTAAAAGTTTATATTAGAAAAAAATATATATTTATTTCAGCTTTTGTTGTCTCAGTCACTAGAATAAACTTTGAATAACTGTTAACTCTAAACCAGTGGTTTGAAGGATTTTTTTCAACCCACTTGGCTGCAAACACGCATTGTAAGAGTAGTTCCTAAACTATTTATGGCCCCCTAGAGACTTTAAACCTGCTGCTGAGTAGCCCTAATAACTCTTGCACACACTAAACAGCAACAGCATAGTTGTATTTACTAGGTGACTGTGATGTTAATAGATGATTAATTTAGTTTAGCAGTAAGAATATTTGCTTTTGAATGTTGTTTTTAGGGTATTGAATAAAGATGACAGTAAGACTCAATGGCTGAAATTGAGTTTAGGTTGGGAAACAGATCTGCATATTTAGAGTTTATCTTATATTCAGAACTGAGTTCAGCAGTCAAGGATCTAGACTACTATTCAGATGGCTTTAAGTTCAGAGCTGCTACTCTCGGGCCCTTGAGACCTAAACCTTCAAATGCTCAGCCTAGTTCTAGATCAGCCTAGGTCACTCTGGATCAAGTGTTTACTAAATGCACTTACATGCAAACAGCCCATGGCCCCTGTGTTCAGAATTGACAAAGTAAATTCTCACCCCACCAATCAATTTAATTCAACACATTGAAAAGGCATTGAATCGGAATTACCATCCTCGCCGGTCGCCTTTACAGAGGTATCGGTGAGGCGGCTTATATCCAGTATCCTAATTGCAACCTGATTTCGAACAGCTGCTTCTCTTGCTATTTTAGCACAGTTTGGGCCAGGTCATCTTCATCCGACCACCGGCGCGCTCACACCCTTTTTTGCGGATTTTAGAGATAGTGGTAACGATCCGGGGGCTTTTAGTGCTGATGGATGCATACGGGGTGAACCCCGGAGGTATTTAGTATTTTAGGGGCAATTTGAGGGTCTCTCATTCCATATTTGTGCACTCCTCGCTCACCTGAACTCATGCTCTTCCTCCGTCGGCACTCAACGAGCCTCATTCCAGCCAGCTGCCCATCCTGAATGGGACCCTGGCGCGTCTCGCAATCTATTCGTGTTCGCACTCCTTGCACGCCCTGGCACTTCTGGCCCTTTTGCATCTTATTCGTGCTACAAGCACACTCCAAGCTCATATGCACGCCTTTTGACGCTTGGGCGTCTTGCGTGATTCCATTGCCCCTGCTCAGGCTCGCCCTCTGGAGCTTCGGCGTCTGCACCCCATCTGGCTGCCCGCTCCAAATGGATGGCTCCAATTGGGTGTTTCGCCACCCGGCTGCGCGCACTCCATAAGACGCGCCCCGGCATGGCTTTCGTCCACTGCCTGCACACTCGAGCTTTCGCTTGCTCCCTGGCATTCGGACTACCTCCGTTCCTTGCCATTTGGGAGACTTCCCAATTCGTGCTCTCTGCACGCCTGCCCCGTTGGTGCTTCGCTTATTATTATACGTTGTGGGATGCGTCACTCAGACATCCTTGGGTCTTACCAAAAACCACCACATCTCGTAACACGAAGCAGTCATTTTATGCATCAAGAATATATCACAATATATTGCAAAGACAATGTACAGAAAAAATAGTGTGGATTTGTACAACATTTTCATCAAATTTTAACAGCTATATTCGGGCTATGTGTGGTCCAAAGCAAACATCTACTTAAAATTGGACCAAATCAGGACTAAACACCAAATTTTCAACATTTGTTTTTGAAGTAAATTCAGGCCATTATGGGCTGACCGGATTAAGCTCAAAAATCAACGTCCACATGACGCCTGGTGCTTGGTCGGACAATTAATATAGGCATGGGTATCTTGTGTCTGTAAGAATGTTTAAATTCCCAGTGCTGAACATATGCACCTCCTAGTTTAGTTAAGTGCTTTTTCATGATCAGATAGCACGACTGAGTGCTATAGACCATACAGCGTTGCAATAGCATGCAAATGGAAGGCTGAGCTCCCACTGACTTACATGCTTTGTCAACAAGCGCAGGTCAGCTACTTTTATTGAGCTTCTGTCAAAAGAAGCACTGTTCTCAGACTGGTATGCAGCAAACGGTTGCTGGACTGTATCTTGTTGTCACCTGATACTTTTATCAGGAACAGGTCCTTTTTGTTTGGGTTCAGTCTACCATTTTCTTTATAGAGTGCACACTGTTTAAGCAGCACAGAAAAGGTTGACTATCTGTCTATTCATCAAAATGCTTTATTTTATTACTACAGAGTAGAAAAAGTCTTCCATTACCAACACTCATGATGCACTTTAAGCCTCATTGTGGTAGATATAAGCATAGCTGGCATTTAAAATTCCAGTCGTACTTCAAGTCCTTGGCTTGGACAGCGATCTTTTGAATTCAGCCTGGGCTGAATACTTGAGTGACAGCAAAGCTTGGTTTATCAGGTAATATGAAATGATAGCTTTTGAACGAACCCATTAATTCATACTTGCTTAAAAAAATTCAGGTTTGTAGGGAGACAGGCCTAATCAGCAGCATGAAATGAAAAGCTCATCAATAAAATGAGCACAGTCCATCACATGGCACACACATGCTCCTTTACACTTGGACATAAAGTGCATTATAGAAACATAATGCACCATAATACCTAAGCACAAGTGTGTCATAGTGATCAAACATCTTGTTTTGTCTAGGAAATAATAAAGCCACTTGTCGATAATGCTAGCCGTGTGTAAAAGGGGAAAAAACAATTTTATGCTCAAGGCAAAGAGTACAGACACAGTGCATTCAAAAAATTCAGCACGATAGATAGGCTCAAGGTTTTACACAACTGGTATACCTGAATTCTTGAATTGTGGATCAAAGCAGAATTAAAGATATTTTTTAACTATATATATATATATATAGAAGACCTATAGATATATAACTATATATATATATAAGTTATGTTATGAAGTTTCTGGGTTCTCTGTGAATATGCTCTGTAGAATGGTTCGTTAAGTATATGTTGGCAATTGTGAAGAGTGGATGAGTGGTTATGTGTCCAGCAGTGAGAGAGCTCAGTCACAGCAAGAAAAGGTTGTTTAGGATGAGTTTGGTGGAAAATTGTCAAAAATGAAAAAAATGGCATTTTTGCTAGCATTGATGATTTGAAGTTAGCCAAAGGCACCCAGTGGTGCAAAAAACAAACTGATACAGTTAGTGGGAAGAAGATTATGTACAATCTTGCCATTTGGAGAGCATTGGCCTAAATGTAGATTCAGTGGGCTCGATGGAGGAAATTGTGTTAACCCACACCATATATAAGACATAAGGATTTTGTTCTCTAGACAGTTTTAAAGACTCACTGACAGATGCCTGGCCAAATTGGCACCAATTATTCCTTCCATTCAGGTTGTGGCTGAAGTAATTAAGTGGTTATGGATCTAGCTGCCAATCTAAAATTATGTTCGGTGTAAATTAGATAAATAAATACATTATTGACCAAGTACTAATATACTTGGTCTAAATGAATTTGGCAACTCTTTGGTTCATCACTGTTATCATGCCTGCATACTGTTAGTCAATTATGCATCTCATTCCCATACCTAGCCATAACATAATAAACATGTTCTGCATCTTTTTTTACATACACCCTATTCCTCTTATTTATTTTGTCTGTTAACAGCCTTTGTCGCTAAGTATTTAGAGCCTGCTGCTGGAAGCAGCAGAATCACAGATCTCACGTGGGGCTTCAGTGTGAAGGTCGAACAGCATGTTTTAAAACTCCAGTCACTGGAGGTTTACACCTAGTTCTGGTCCTAAGCCCACATAACTGGAGAAGGTTCAATCAGGAAGGGCATCCGGCACAAAACCTGTGAGAAACCTACTTTGTGTTGATTCTCCTGACTGCACCCCTTACGGGAGCAGTCAGGAGAGGATTTCATCTCTCTTTGTTTTCTCACCCAGTAGAAATTCTTACTCATTCTTACTACTGTCATGATCACAAACAGTTGCATAACTTGTATGTGAGAGAGCTTCAATCAACCTGCCGTATCTAGTGTGAGGATGATTATGTGTGTATGACTGTAGGGCGGAGCATAAGAGAAATACAAAAGCACGACAAGTTAGACATCAATGCTCCATTCAGTAAACGGCATAAAAGCTAGGTCCATTCGATGCACTTAAAAGCCAAAGCCACATCTGCACCCATTCTGCATTATGCCGTACACACAAACCTCCCACAGTTAGCTATGCCTAGTACACACTATACTATTTTAAGCCTGATTTTTTCAGTCATCTTCCAAGTAGGCTCTGTAACTGGAATCAGTACATAGACTTCATACTTGTTGTTGTACAGGTTCAGAGATTTCACCAGCCATCAGTAAGCAGCAGAGCCTCCATTTTGTTTGAAATTATTGGCCATTGTCATGTAGTGGGAGCTCTCCAATGACTAGCAATACGAGTGCAGGAGAAAACTGTTGTGGAAAAAAAGGTGTGATCAAACAGAGTAGAATAATGATCAACTACAAAACTGGCCCAGACTGCAGACTTCAACCCTAAATGATATGTTAACATAGTACACCAGTACTGGTGCCAAAGTATTTTAACCATGCAATTTCATAGGATACTTCTTGGGCTTAGCACAACAAACACATATTTTCCTCGCTCCATATTCACTACGCAAAAGTGTGCAGAAACAACTTTGCCCGTGCCTAGAATATTTTGGCTTACACCTATGAAGATTGCACCTTAACCTTGAGGGACGGAAGATACTTGATTGAGGCAGACTTTGTTTACATACGAAAGGTCATTTAGTTAGTTAGATTTTTATTGCTTACGCACAAGCCAGCAGTGTTTTAGTGTTAATGCTAAGTGACATTGCATAAATAATTTGTTGTGTACTGAATATTCCATCATTTTTACATATGTTAATTTAAATAAAAATGCCCGCACTATGACATGGTATGATATGAGGACATATCTAAACGCATCAACAAGTTAGAGCGAATGAGCACCCAACCCATTATGTAATTACACAAATGAATGGCAGACTTTTTCTTCTCTTAAACTGCAACTCTCACCTCTGCTGGTGGATCTGTAATGTTGACTGACTGTTAAGTTGACCGGCTGTTTATCCGGAGTTAATAAAAATACAGATTTTTATTCTATATTGTAAGTTCTAAGAATTTTGTAATACAGTTCTTAAAGTGAATGGACGTACATCAGAAAGATGATAAACGATGCATAGCTGTAATAACTGTACCACATATACCATAGTTAATGTTGGAGAGAAGGCTTGTCCATACTAGCACACCAGTTTAAGGACAGGTAATGTTAGTCCTTACCGTTCCTCTAAAACCAAAACAGATATGGACCATAATCCCCTGATTACTGCTCTACCAGAGAAAATGTCAAATTAAAAGTCCTGTGTGACTGCTGTTTAAGAGGTGTTCTCACACAGACCTTTTCACACATTTAATAAAATCTTATGACCCGTGTGAAACCGAGTACTGTTGCCCTGCTAAATCTGTCTTTAAAGGCATATTGTGTTTTCCGTTTCGCTGCCCCTTAGATGTTTTTAACGTCGCCAAAGTTAGTTCCCATTGTCTTGCCTTCAAACAGGACTCCTGTTTGTGATAGTGATTTTTCCACATGGTATCTCTTGGTTTCAGAAGGAGTTGCAACATCACAAAAAATCAATGCAGGGCAGCTGATGCTGTAATATTTTCTAACCAGAATGTGTTTTAATGGTCAATTACACTATGGTCAGATAATACAGCATGCTGCATCCGAGCGCAGATAATCTGAAGTCAATTAAGATAGGAAGAATAGAAGGGAAGAAATTACGCACACACAGAGATTTGCTTTATAGATGGTTGAAATGCCATCACTTGAAAGCTGGAATCTGTGAACCTCTGTAATTGTGGTTATTATATGTGTGAAAGATGTGTGTAATTGTCTCAACGTGTGTGTGTGTGTCTGTGTGTGTGCGTGCGTGCATGCATGTATCTTTCGAGGAGGAGAAGGTTTGTGTTTGTGTGTGTGTGTGTGGCTTGGCCAGTATAGCAAGATTGAGGCCAAGGAAGGAATAGGGCGTCTCTCTAATGAGGAGACCCTGCTGTGGAGAGAATGGCTCTGCAGCACATTCACACATGCAAACAAATACACATATAGTGTAAACATACCAGATAGATACATATAATACACTATTATACAATATTATGAATGTAATAAACTAGCCAATCTATTGTAAGGCTTATTCATACACTTACACACTAAGGGCACTTTATATTAAACTAATTAAAATATATCATTGTTTAATGTCACTTGTGCACTGTTCTTGTCACTTGCGCTTCCCAATTCAGGTCTGTCAGGATTTTCTAGATCTAAATGTTACTATGCACATTTATTAATACAGAAATATTCAATTGCTTAATTATGTCTAGGTAACTTAATAATCGCTGCACTCTCTTTATATAGTATTCTGGTCTGTCAGGATTCTCTAGCTCCAGGTCTGCTGTATTATTCATCATCTGTATTGTGCTTTTCAAAGCAAGACTGAAGTATAAATACTTAAAACCTGCAGTGTCTATATAATTATTTGTGCTTATAGACATGGTTATATTCAACCCGAAATACTAATCTTAACCCTAGATTCAATTAGAAACTGACACAGTCTGAAGACCTTGATCAGGACTGGTCATTATGGAATGGAAGCAGCCAAGAAACCACTGTTTCAGAAGGGGAACAGGGTGCAAATGCAATATGATAGGCTGAAAACTGGAATGAAAAGCAGTGATCATTAGTATTATGGGGTTCGGAGTTCAAAATTATTGAGTCCAATCATTAACAGTCATGTATAGGCATTTATACCATTGCTAAAACAACAAATCAAATGCTGGCCCAAGACACTTGCACAGTACTATATGCAATGTTTGACAAGGATACACTCAGTGGCTGCAAAGCCATGACAAGACAAATAAATTTGTTATGTGGAGCTGCTTTGCCTAGAAAATTAATGAAGAACTTGGAAAAAAAGCAGTAGAAATATGGCAGTTCTTTGATGGGGTTTTCCAAAGGGCCAGATGGCAATTCAAGGAGCATTTAATTAAAGCTATTCATATTTCTAAGGCACCCATAAGCACCATAAACAAATAATCCACAGTCACGACTCAGGTAGGGACAATAAATGGTTAGAGAATTAAAGTTATGAGCTTGTTTCTTACTTATTGTATTCTTAAATCAACACATTTGTTTTGTCTGTACTTAACGCAAAGGTGAGATCCACATGATAGCTGCATTATTAAGTAAGGAAAGGATTCTATTTAGGATCTCAATAACTAAAGCGTATGGCTGACACAACATATAGACATTTAGACAACAGTAGCATTTACACAACCATTTGTTTAGATAACACCATTTGTTAATTTGTAGCCCAAGTACAGTGCAAGGAAATAAATTCTAAATTTGTACTGACCACATGCAAGTTTGCCCAATTGCGCAGGTTTTTATGTGTTCGTTTGTGCATCTGGCTGTTAAATCTGCTTCGGATTGGGCTGCTTTAATTGCTCTTTTCGTGCAGTCTGTCGTGTGTACACACCTTTCACGGTTTTGCACCTGCAGCTGTTCACAAGCAATTGGCATGATCACACAGGTCTAAAGAAAACAACAGTGAATTTGTGGTCCCGGCATTATTCAGAACCTCAAAAGTGTGATTTCTCAGTTGCTACTGTAAAACGCGCAGTCACAGAGCTCACAAGTGTAGACTTGTTTGGCAGCTGGTAGGGAAATTATAAAAAAATATAAAACACAAAGCTAAAAGCACAATGGCAATCAATCATCTTTAAAACAAATATTACTTTTGGATCTACCACAATAAACGGGTGCCTTCTCTCCAGTTTGACTAGTTAATGTCACCATTTTTCTGGTATTCTGAAGTGCCTATCAGGTACTGTAAATTCTATACACACAGGATAGTGACTTGCTGATTCCTAAATGCAGACACTGTAGTTTCCATCACACTGCAGATGTGTGACACACCTAAACCCCCACAGGCTCATATGAACAGGTTATTTCACAAACTCATCTACTCATGGTTGGCCAGCCACGCCCACTTCTGTCAATAAAATATTGACAGAAATGGTGTCTCTCTGAAGGATATTAAAGTGCAAACTTTAGAAAGCACAATGCCAAAAAGACAAGAGGTGAAACAAAAGGCAGAGACAGATAAAAGAGGCGAGAGAACGTGGAACACTGCAGATCCACAGAAACACATGAAACACATAGGCTCACTAACAGTAACAAGAGAGCTGTATTTGTAAATCCTGAATTGCAACAGAGAGCAAAAAAAAAAAAAAAACCACACAATAGACCTGAGCTGACTGACAAGTGTCTTTGATCAGTTCCATTGTGTATTTAATGGCTGAAAATGTGCAGTAATGTCTTTGTATTTTCTAAGAACTAAACTACTTTTGAAGGTGTGGTAAAGCTTCGTTCCCCTGCTTTCGTTGGTTGGTGAGTCTGACCAATTCTTGTCTTTTTTCTGCCCTGAGGCTTGATCAGCCAAGGCTTTGATCAGCTAAAAGATTTCTGAGTGTTAACAAAGCAGTTAGAAATACATTATCAACAATACTGAATTTGCGAAAACATTTTAGGTGCGATAGGGAAACTGAATATGCCACCGCTTAGCAAGAATCCCTTTTACATTACCACTGGGTGCAACTGGTGTTTAGTTGTAAAATGGTACATGCTTCTAATGTGAGATGTTCATAAACATTTGTGAAAATTGGGGATGTTGTCTTCACATTACATCAATAAAGATCCAACACATGCTTTCCTCAATTTCCTCATACATATGATCTGGGACTGTGGTGGTCAAGGGGTTAAGGTACTGTGCTAGAAAGTACAGGGTTCAAATCACACACAGCTGGGTCCCTGAGCAAAGAAACATTTTTATCCTTCAGGAATACCTGCAGTCTATAATACAGTATATATAAAAATTTGGCACTCTGGCTACAGTAACTCTTATATGTTTAGTCAGACAACATTCCGTTTTTGTTCATGGAATTTAAAACATTTACTAAGTACGTATGTCGAGAATAATACGAAATAATACAAGAGTTTTAGTAATTTTGTGTATATTTTGGACTAGGGATGTGTATAATATATGAAACATCAAGATATAGCTTGCTGTTGTATGTAGGCTGTGTGAATGGTAGTTGTGGCTTCATATTTTTCATATTCTCTGTTGTTCTTGTGCGTTTGTGTGTGTGTGTGTGTGTGTGTGTGTGTGTGTGTGTGTGTGTGTGTGTGTGTGTGTGTGTGTGTGTGT
>JAUZST010000273.1:0-12515 GCA_034779995.1 Parotocinclus haroldoi | reverse complement strand
TGAGAGTTCAGCAGCACCACTCCCTCAGTCTCCAAGAGTCTAAATGAATCGACTCAGTTAACCGGCTCTCTGAGTGATTCGTTAAGGAGTCGTTTGATTCAGCAGTCTCCACCTCGCGGCTCCGGTAACGCTTCTCTCTCTCTCTGGTGTTTTTTTGTAACGGTTCTGCTTTCTCATCTCACTTTAATGATCCTCGTGGTCCAGGTGCGTGGACAAGGACGGCGCGCGCCCACCTTCATCCTTATCCTCTTCCTCTTTGCACTGCTGAAGTTTGTCGGACTACAGGCTGAGAATAAGTCCGGCTTGGGTTAAAAGCGCTTTATTAAATCCGGATCGTTTGGAATAAGAGCTGTGGAACCCGGTGCAGGTAAGAGACCGGATCCGATCCGCCGTGGAACGGGATAAAATCCGAAGTCAATTGCATGCAGAGTTTAACCCGGGTTAAGCTTATCCTGCTACGCACGTGGAGCTCTTTAAACACGAATTCTAACTGTAATAAATAATAGTAAATAGAGCTAAATCATTACTAATAGCATCAAATAAAAGTATTTGTATTATATCGAGTTCAATCAAACAATGCATTAAATTATTCCGCTTCATAAATCTAAAATATCACGCGCTCATATTAAATTTGAGTCAGTAAATAAAATATAAATAAAACCCAATCTACAGCTGCGTTTGGTTTTCAGCAATAATTAACTAATTAAAGCTACTTTTAAATACAAAAAATGAACTCTGTTATAAATTCCAACTGAAGCTTGTTTGTTAAGACTTTTTTTTAGAGTGAGTGATGGATGATTAAGTTTTAAATAATTCAGATTTTTAAAATATATTTATGTATTTATTTAATTCAATTTATTTAAATCATCAGCGCACATAAGAGGAGTTTAATTAGTTAATCTTAATTTTTATGGTTAAAATCCGAAGGTGAGCTGCAGCAATCAGGAGTTTTCAAAATTTTGCTTTATTTATCATTTTTATTATACGTTCTAATACAAGTGTAAAACGGAAAATGTTCCAATTCTCTTTATATGAGATGCTTATCGGTTTCAAGTTTAAAATGTTTACATGTTTCTGATACAGATTTATAAATTAATTCAGCACACAAATTTTGTCTGTTAGCTATTTTAGAGTACAATTCTTTAAATGAACAAATAAACTGAGATTCATATACAAATATAAAGAAAAGAAGGTTTACATGGGGTTAATCTAAAATATACTTAGGTATAAAATTATAAATAACAAATAGACAGAATGTGATTTTAAACATCTAGAATTAATTTTGATCTGTCTTAAAGCCTGTAGATTCAGTCCCTGATCGATGAATCCTCTTATTGCTGATCAAAATGATCAGTGTTTTTGTAAGGGTGTCAATAACTTGGCGTTTCATCAACAGATCAATGAAAAGTGCAAAAATGTGGTGTGATTAATAATTAAGAAAAACAGAACAGAATCAGGGTTTGGTAACTGCTACAAACACAGAGACAAAAATATTTTAAAAAGCAAACATTTATAGATTTATATGAACAGGTGGCATGGTAACGTACCCCCCTCCTCACACATTCTAAAGGCATGCATTAGGTCTAAACTGTGTGTGTGTGTGTGTGTGTGTGTGTGTATTAACACCGAGGTGTGTTAGAAGTTGGGTCTTTGCAGGCAAGGTGAGCGCTGTAACTTGCTTTCTCAACTGGCCTTCAAAGTCCCAGTTTCTGATTCATCACTTCGTCTGTGCTCTTTCCGTTCGGCCCATGCTGCCACGCTGCCCACCAACCGCACAGAGATGCCTTCAGACCGGCCAGTGATAAGAGACAAAAACTATACCCTGATGGAATTAGATAATGAAATTTGGTTCAGTCATCGATCATCAGGATCCCATCAAAATACTGAAATATCTAAAGGAATCCCTGGAGATTAATAGCTCTCTAATTAAACCTAATTAGCAATTAAATATTGTTAAAACAAATTAGAACAATTTCTGTTTCACCCAGGTTTGTATTTTTCATTGGTTGTTCCTTTAATAATTGGAATAATCCTTTATTTAAAGTTTATTTTGTGCCATTTCAGAGGCACATACATCTGGGAATCAAACCAAAACATACTTTTGGTGCCAGAAAACCAGAATCAGAATAGCAAATGTAACTTTAAAACTCAAACATCACCTCATCAGAGGCGGGATATGAACCAGGGTGGCTCCCAGACTGAATGTTTTAATTTTCTGACAGAGTCAGATAAGCTCGAGCATACAAACAACCAATAAGAATCTGTTTTGCTCAGATTTACATAAAGTTGCCCCTGCTAAAGTTAACCACACCCATACCTTAAACAGGTTTGACTTTAGAACGTAGGTGTCTACAGAGTAAATTAGAGGTAATTCGATTACCCGGAGGAGTAAACATGGCCACTGGACGCTGAAGATGTTTGCACACGGAGTGCTGAAACTTTTCCATAGAAGTGTATTAAATGAAATAAAAAACAACAAACAGGATGCAGAAATTCCACCTTTCAACATCTGGTGAAAAGCTGAAGCAAAGTTTACTTTTGCGTCCGAATACTTTTGGCTGTGCCGCTCTGAAACACGCAGTACAGTAGGAATAAGGAGAGTATTGTAAGGATTATTTTTAGGACAACATTTGCACTCTAGAAGCTCAAATAGGAAAAAAGAGGCTGAAAGAGGTACATGAACTCAGTAACCTCTCTCACCGAAATCCCAGCGCACCCCCCACTTATACACCATAAACCCCTCTGACGTGTGTGTGTGTGAAAAAAAATTCCTCTGTTCCTCTCTGGCCTCTAGCTGGACAGTAGTTTTTCGGCGGGTTTGAGACAAGAGGCAGCAAGAAAAATGAGGGGCTTTTAGGGGCAGCTGTGTTTCATTAACCCAGTCATAATGCCCCTAAAAATCCTTATTGCTCTTGCAATGTTCAGCAAATCCCACCCCAACATGTTGTACACACACATCCTGACCGGGAGGAAACGTGATCCACACACACAGTGTAACATTATGCAGCATCAGACCCTATCCAGAGGGTGCAAATAGTTATGCACAGGTCTGGGTGTATCTCAGTTCAGAAGTTTAACAGACAGGTAGTGGTGTTTCTGAATCAGTGAATCATTTATACCATTGATTCAGCCAGCTATTGTTCAGAGAGTCAAATGTTTGAAGCAGTGAATCATTTGAATCTTTCACTGATCTTGAGAATCGTTACAACTAAACGTACAAGTTGCTGGAGGCTAACGTCAGTGTGTGTAATCTTTATCTTGACCAAATGATTCACTAAGAGAAGGAATTTCAAGAGAGGGATTAAAACGAATTAAATGATTCACTGATTCAAACAACGAATCACTGAATCAGAAGAGTCATGATTCCTTGGTGACAATCCTGCAAGTTCATTTGGTTTATTCAGCGAGAGAACAATTGCTGGCATGTCTTAGAGCTTTAAAACACCCACACAGGAACATCAGACACCTTCCTGCACTCGCATTACACACACAAATACATGAACACACACACACACACACACACACACACATATTATTTACCAAAATCCCTCAGAACTAATATGGTACTTAAACTTGTTAAGAGAGTTCTGACATGTAGATATAGGGCATTAATTTTCCGTTTAAGACCTGACTGGAACGCTGATTTATACTGTGTATAATAAGAGTGATTATTTTATTAGGGGCTCGTTTTACCTTCTATCTTTAACTTTTATGATTAGTAACTATGTAATTTATGATTAGTAAAATTAGTAACTATGTCAAGACAATGTTTACTTTGTGTAATGTAAAGCTTGAGGAATTAGTATAACCTGAGGGATTAGTATAAATGCAAGGATTAGCATAAATTGAGGGATTAATGTAACCTGAGAGATTAATATAACTTGCAGGAATAGTATAAACTGAGGAACTAATATAAAATATGGACTGTACAAAATGAGGGATTAGTATAAAATGATGAATTAGTCTTATCTGAGGGATTAGTATAACCTGAGGTTATTTTAAAGGGATAGGACGTTTAAAACGCTGAACATGGTTCTTTTATAAATAAGTGAGATAAAAGATAAGATAAAGATAAAATTAAGATAAAATAAGGTCGAAATGCCGGTAATTTAATAATGATTAAATTCAAATTAAGTTAAAACTCACTATGTAAAACCAATCCCATGCGAATTGGAATTAAGTTTTTGGGAAGCACTCAGAAAACTGGTGTTTTATTATATATTAATATTTTCCAGGTAAAATATTTTCCAGGTCTGTGGTTTAATTATTTAGCTTTTGTGTGTGTGTGTTAGTGTGTTAGCTATGGTGGACCTAAGGGCTCTTGTCGGGTTTCCGTCTCAGAAGTGCCACAGGTGTTTTCCAGCTTCTTAAGTCCTCTGATTGTTCGGTGTAAAGTCATTCTCTAAACACACACACACACACACACACACACACACACACACACAGACCAAGGCTTGAACTGTAAACACTCGCCGCATTTGTCACGCATTTCAAAACCACCTGACCCCCGTGCACTGACACGGCTATTTTAAGACGCTGGCAAAAACTTCTGCTGTGTGCGCCATCAGAAAATAAGTTCAGCAGGACCCACCGTCCACAGTGTGTGTGTGTGTGTAATCTGAATGAAAATTCTTCATGTTTGTGTTGAGGAAGCAGTGAATCCTGTTAACACCAAATGATTCTTTGAATCTAACGCTGATTCCCTGTCCTACACAGGAGTGAATCCTTGTCATGACCAAATGATTCACCGATTTAAACAGAGTGCTAGAAAAATTGAGAGCAAGCAAGAGGGAAAGAGAAGAGCAAAACCCATTAGGTGAATGATCCACTGACTCAATCAGAGAGAAATCTTGTGATTAAATGATTCAGTGATTCAAACCCAGTTAGAGGACAGGGCTGAATGTTGGGAGGCCGTTTGGATGGAACCATGCCATGTGACTCGGAAAGGTGTGTGGGAGAGATGCAAGACTGATGGAACTAGGACGAGATCCAGGAACCCGAGTGCTTCCAGACATCTGGCAGAATGAACGAACGTCCCGAATCAAACCTCTTCTTTGTTCAGCTGTTCATCTGAGGATCCCAGGAGGGGCCACTCCCAAAAAACATATCCACTAATGGTAAGGTTACCTTCCAGCATTCATGACAGCACTTGGACAGATCGCAAAATGGAGCTGCATTCACCAAACCTACATACATGTGTTTCACTGCTCTAGAGTCCAATCCAAGCTTGAGACCACTCCAGAGTTTAAGCTTTTCTGTTGGATCATGGAAACTTGATCTGGTTCTAATGTTGAGGGAACTCTTTTCAACATCAGAACATTGACCAGAGCCAGAATAAGTATTAGAATTAAAACAAGCATCACCACAAGAACTGGAACAGAACTAGACAAGGAACCAGAAACCAGAACCTAAATATCATTACTACTTAATTTAATTCATGTGAACCAAAATCAGAACCTAATCATCACCTGCTGCATCACTAGTGACTTCTACTGAACAAAACTAAGAACAAGAGCCAGAACTAGATTATCAAACAGAAACAGGACAAAAACTAGATCCAAAATCAGAACCAGCAACAGGACAAGGACAAACCCAAACCATGAACTAGAACTGTGTACCAGGATCTTGATCATATATATGATTTACATTTACGGCATTTAGCAGATGTTCTTATTCAGAGCAACTTACAACTGATATAATCTTACAATTCAATTCTGGTTCTGTATTTCAAACAGTTCAGTCATGATCTTATGACTCTCCATCAGTCAGGTGAAACTAAAGGGTTAAAAACTTTTTAAACACTCAGTTTTTTACATGCTGAAATTCCCCCAGCACTCTGAGTCATCATATGGGAAAAGAGAGAGAGAGCACTGGAACCATGCCTGGTTTAACTGGAGTTCCCCTTCATACACACACACACACACACACACACACAGATCATGGCGATGGAAAGAACTTGACTGAACCTGAATTAAACAAGGTTTGGTTAAACCCTCGAGATGCCGTAACACAATCATACTGACATTTATAGAGTCTCCACTTCCACATCAACTACTGTGTGTGTGGGAGGGGTCATGTTGTCTCACTCTGGTTGGAATAAAGCAGTGTGTGATTACATTAAAGTCCTATCATTGATGTAAAGCTTATCTGCTCTGTATTAAACTCTATACCTAATGGAGGTAAATATCAGAATGAACCAGATCACAAACAAGAAAAAGGGCCAAAATCAAGACTAAAACATCAACTAGATCAAGAACCAAAACCAGAATAAGAAAAAAAAAAAAAAAACAGAACCAGCACCAAAACTAAAATAAGAATTGTTCATCAGGATTGTTATGGATCAGATTTCATGATCCAACAGATAGAGTGGTGTAAAGCACTGATTGAACACTGGAGCAGCAGAAACATTTGAATGTGGGAGACAAATCAGAAGCACAAGAACCTCACAGAACCAGAACATCATCTGCAGCATCACTACTGCATCAACATCAGAATCAGAACTAGAAGATGTGACAGGACTAGAACAAGCATCACCACGAAAACTGGATCCAGAAGAAGAACAAGAACCAAAAACTAAACTGATCATCACTGAGCGGTACTGCATCAGAATCGGAACTAAGAACAAGGGCCAGAATTGGAACTAGAACCATTCTAAAAACTATCAAAACCAGCACCAGAACAAATGAAAAACCAAAACATGAACCAGAACTGCCGATCAGAAGCTTTATGAATCAGGTTGCCATGGCCCAAGAGTAAAGTCTAAGATGTGGAGTGATGTAAAGCATCGATTGGACTTAAGAGTGTGGGTTTGGTGAATGCAGATCTACCATGGTCCCAACTGTAATGGAATAAAAGTTCTGCTTCTGATAGATGGAGGGAATCTTAAAATTACTGTTACAGTCAGGTTCCAGATCAGCGCAGTAGAACCTCACCAGTAACAGCAGCACACCATCGACACCACTACCACTGACCCACAGTCTCTTATAGAGGCAGATCGTGGTGTTTACATTTCTTGGTAACTGGTGGAATAAACACTGCAGCCTTAACACTGCTGTGCCAAAATCCATGGAGGGACTGAGAGCTGGCACTGAGTTGGCATTGTCTTACAGGAGCCTGGAGGGACCACATAGACCAGCGCTGATTTTAGGATCTACTGTTTTCACTCATTCAGTCACTTAGACTTTGCTATAACACGCCAAACCACACACAAGCAGAATCCCACCGTCATGCAACTTTAACTGATCTTGTTATGGAAGTGTAACCATTCACATTCCATTATGGTTCACGGAGGACCTGCCTTCACGGAGATTCTGTTTAAATGTTTGTTTTGATTTAGATTTAGCTTTGGCGGCGTCACCTTGTTCTCACTTCCCGTGTGGTTTTAAATTAGACAGGATGACAGATAAATCCGTTTTTTTCCCTCCCAAACCACATTCTGTAAGTGTTGTGTGGTTTGGAACACGGCCTGAGTACATTCGGATATTCTTTCTGGCGTGATGTATGAACATCGATAAGAAACGTATAAACTCTGTGTTTATATACAAGTCTGTTAATCCTAAGCATTAACCTTTTTCTGAATAATAATCACTTCCCACTTTTTTGTTTGGGCTTTCATATGTCTGGTATCTAGATTTCACCCTGATATGATTGTAACTACATGCGTCCAAATCAGACAATCCGATTTCAGTAGCCTAAATGATCTGTAAATAAGCTCATAACACCGGATCCACCCATTCTTGTTTACCATGATGTTTTGATTAGAATTTGTGGTTTATTTCAATCCATATCAAAATAAAATAATTTCTGCGTTATTTGGCGTGCATCATAAATCAAAAACTTGGACTCGAATAAATGTAAAGCTGTTTTGTTAAATAGCATTAAACTGTTTTCTCTACATGAATACATGGATATGATCCAGGTTTTTAGACATTGCAAGACCGTGTAGCTTAATATTAGTTCAATTTCTAAATAGTTATGTTTGCCTGATGCTTCTTCCACACCTACGATGAATGTGTTCTGCTTTGTTTTTATTTGATTACTATTAATAATAAAAATAATAATGATGATGATAATAATAATTGAATTTGTTCTTGATGTGACTAAAATTATATTACGTCTCCTTATACAACCTTATTTAAATATTTATTTTCATTTTCAGTAGCATGACTAATGGAAACCAAGCTGTAATGTCAAGAGAGAAGTCAGCTCATTCTCTGGTGGATGCTTAAATGATTGTGCCACTGATGTATAACCCATGTTAAACCAACCCAACATGTGGCCAAATGTATTGGGGCACAAACTTACATTTTTTCTATTTACTACATTTCAAATCCTGTTGTACTTCCTTTAGAATTCACCTATTTCAACTAAGACAAGAAGATATTTTAATGGTAGAATTTTTTTAATCCATATTTCTGTAAGCTATATTGCTAGGAAGTCACACACACTACAATAACACAAATAGAGAACTTTATTTAACATATTTTATTCCACACAAGTCTGCTGTTTATGTGTAATATAACAAAAGTGATATTTTGTGTGTGATAGCTCGTCATCTATCGAACTCCAAACAGTACAAAACGAGTCGGATTATCTAGATTTATTTATTTATTTATTTAAAACCATCTATTGTGTTTCCAGTTAAAGTCTAATCATATGAATCTACACTACGTTATTGTAAACAACAATAACAAATATCCATCTGCTTCCCTGAGGAAACAAACTGATTCCATGTTTCTGTCCCTAAAGGTCAGATTTGGTTATAATAATTATAATCAGTGTAAATATAACCTTTAAACACAAACATACAGAAGCTAGAACTGATTTGTAAGTGAATAAAATTCTGTTACATGCTTTAACTTGATGAATCATAAAACCAGTTTTTAAAAAGTTCGTAATGTGTGTTATGGAAATACAAATGGTGACTGTACAACATTTACAAGGCCTAAGAAATCTTTACGACATAATTCCGAATACATTTATTCCTGTGAAAGCACAAACGGAATGAACAAGAAACATACGATTAGTGTGACAATAACGAAACTACGGAACATTATGGTTTATGAACCGAACAGGAAAAAAACGAGCGTACCATTTTAGCTTGAGAGAGAAATTTACATTATAAGCTAGAGTTTACCAAGTCCTATACGGCTAGTTTATGTTAATAACATACATCTGTATTTCAGAATGAAGCTATGTGCTAAGTTAGCATGTTTTCTGAGACTAGTTCATGGCTTAGTAGCCGGTTTCATCAAACACTATCTTGTGTACGGTGTTCCCTAACACTAAGGTATGAATTTGACCTGTTTTTCAAATCGTAGTTTGGGTTTTTAATGCTAGCTCATAGCTTAACATTTACTAGCCTGATTTGTATTTCTGCAATAACATGTTTAATAGTGTTAAATGTCCTTTATATCAAAATAATGGATTTATTTGTACACAATAAATATTTGTACACACCCTATTGTTTTGAATCCTAAAACAAATGCTAACTTTCTGTAAGTTAGCCCTCGCTATACTAACTCTGCTTTGTACATGATGAATTAACTAGCTAACTGTAGTTAGCGATGTTCGTTATTCTTCGTGTTTGTGCTTCCGATGTTTGTTTGTGTTTTTATTAATGTTACTTGGAAACACAGAGACAAATGGAATCCTGGTTCTAAAACACCATCCCTAATGCTAATGCTGTGTCCGCATTAGTTAGCGTTAGCGCTGCACGACTCCCTCTCAGTGCTTGATCTCCAGGATGGACGGATTATGATCCAGGATGGCCAGGATGATTTTATCCATGTACTGCCTCAGACGAAAATTAATCTCCTCCTGCTCCCTCAGAGCATCCACCAGCTATACAACAACAAACAACACAATCAGTATACAATCAATAAACTATGAACCCTAAAAGCTCTAAATCATGAGGTAACTGTAACTGTATTACTGTCATAATGCTGTGTCCTGGGCTGTGTCTCAACTCACTCCTCACTCTCTCTATAGTGCACTACTTAGGCTGGCAGCCATTTTGTAGTGCTGTCTGAATGCTCTGTGGATCTGTACTGCATGCTAATGGATGCTGCTAACCCCTAGATATCCCACAATGCCCTGCGATTTTATAACCCTAACACCTATTCGGCATCTTGCTAGCATTTAGCTTGTGTTAGCCCTTACCTCCCTGTTAGCCTTTGGTCTCTTGTCAGCAACAAACCACATACTAATCCTGACTCCCTAAGCCTAGCAGGCATCTTGCAAGCCCATAGCTTGTGTTAAGTGTTAGCTTCCTGTTATATATTAGCCTCTTGTTAGATCCTAGCACTTTCTTAGCACTTTTCTCCCCCTTAGAGCTAGTCTCTTGTTAGCGCTAAGACATTATTCCCTTGTTAAACATTAACTTGTTAGCCACTAGCACTTTGCTGGGACCCAAATGTGGCAGAGGTGGGATTCGAATCCTGGACCTTCTGTTCCATAGTCCAGTATCTTAACCATCAGGCAACCACAGGTCCTTAATGCTAATATTATCACCAAGTTTATGTTTCTTGTGTAACATTTCGTTTATAAATTGAAATCAATGTTCAGTATAAAAACTTTAGCACTAAACTAAAGCACTACGGTACTTAGTGTTATTAGCGTTAGCCGTGTAGCCTGAAAGTGGGCAGTACCTCATCTCTTGAAGCGTTATCGATCTCTGTGGCTAGGCTCTGAGCTTTAGTGTGGCACGAGAACAGGTTCTTAGCTTCATACAAACTTAGGCTGAGGATTTGTCCGTTCAGATCGTCGTTCTGATCGCGCAGTTTGTAATTTTCCTGAGAAAATACGTCAAAAATAGATACCACTCACCAAAACGATCAAATCAAAACAAAACCCACTGCTGTAGAGCAGTGTAACAGTGCAACAGAGGAATTGTTATGCTGAACTTAACACGCTGTAATATTTTTGTGTTGCCTGTATACATTTCTGGACCCAGTGTGTTACCTGTCTCAGACGTTTCACTTCATGCTCCAGCTCGATCTCTCGAGACCTGGTGCTGAACTCAGACAGGTTTCTGCCCAGCCCAGGATTCTCCGTCTCCAGCTTAAAGAGCTGCAGATGGTCCAGCTCACGCCGTAGATCATCTACCAGCTACACACAGATGCACACACGCGTGCGTACACAGAGCGACAGGTTCATGGCTGCAGATGGATTTCTGGACTTTATGGTCAAAGTTGAGATTTTCTTTAAAGCTGTTATTTCTGTTATTTATATAACTTTTTTTCTGTCTGACACAGTCTGGATCAAACATCACCGTCTTATTCACACTAAGCTGAAAATAAAACCAGAGCATAACATTTTTAAAGTGGAATTCTCGAAGTTATTGGTTGAAACACTTTTTTTTCCTCTCCTTTTTTTCTTACATGAATAGATTATTTTGATTATTATTTATTTTTAGCAATGTCATTTTACTTAATTATTTAATTTAGCTATTTATTATTATAAATTGTTTTCCCTTTCTATTTGTTATTAATTGTAATTACTTTAGCTAGAAGCAGATTAAAAATCTTTTATTAGTTGTTTTTTCTAATTGTTAGTTACTATATTATTAATTATTATAGCTATTATTATTTTTTTTTTAAATAAATATTCTGTTTTTGTAGTTATTTTTGATTATTCATCATTTTCTTGTTCTATTTTTATCCCTGTCTTCTGCACCTACCCATTTCAATTATTTAACATGCTTACTTGTATTATTATTTCCTATACATTTTTATCTTTTCCTATTTAATTTTCTCTTTTACAGCAACATATTTAAATGATCACTACTTACCCATTTATCTATTTTTAATTATCATTTTCTTCATTATTTAATATTGTATCTTATTGTTTTGTGTCTTTATTATAATATATTATTATTGTTTTGTGTCTATATTATGTTTTGCTCTTTTTTAGTTACCTAACCTAGTTATTATTATTGTAAATTTTTCAGTAGTTTTACTTGGAAGGCATTATTAATTCATTATTTTATTTATTAATTTAATAAAGTATTTTATTTTCAACCTTCTATAATTACACTTGTGTTCATCCTAGTGACATAGATTTTAATTATAAATATATATTTATTATTTTAAATTTGCATCACACTCATCCTTGATATTCTGAGTTTAAATAAAGGTCTGATTACTGATTGATTGGTTGACATTAAAGCCTGTTAATAATCATCTGAATGATAAATAGTGCCGTGTAGAATGTGGAAGAACACACTTCTACAAAGCTGTGTGAAGTATGCCATAATGTTAAGTCTATGGGTAGAAAAAAGATTGATAGTGGACGTTTTAGCGTTTGTCCCATGCTGATATCTCAAAAACTGTAGCAGGATATACTGACCGAAAATCATGTGGAATAATAATAGAGAATAAAACAATAGAACAGTACAACATTATGGCATACTTCACACACAATACGTAAGAAAAATATCAAAATATGGTAACGCTTCACGATTTTGCGTGTCATCCTTGCGCAGGGGCCATGCTAATCTTCTCTGTATCGTTCCA
>JAUZST010000272.1:64821-94636 GCA_034779995.1 Parotocinclus haroldoi | reverse complement strand
AGGGTACCCATACTTTTGCACCGGTCAAATTTTGGTTTAATGCATATTGCACATTTTCTGTTAGTACAATAAACCTATATATATACACACACCCCCTTCCTCATTTCCTGTTTTTTTTTTTTTTGCATGTTTGTCACAATCAAGTGTTTCGGAACAACACACGTGAAATCACTTTTTCACACAGGGCCACATAGGTTTGGATTTTGTTCTCCCTTAATAATAGACACCTTCATTTACAAATTGCATTTTGTGTTTACTTGTGTTGTCTTTGGCTACTATTTATTGGTTTGATGTCCCGAAACACTTTAGTGTGACAAACATGCAAAAAAAACAGGGGATGATGGAAATGAGTAAGGGGCAAACACGTTTTCACACCACTGTATATATATATTTCCTATCGTGTATCTGCTTTACTACAATTTGGACGACATGCCGTAAAACAGATGTGTGGGATAAGAGGGATAAGAAATAAGATAAGATAATAAATAATCTTGTGCTGGCTTCGACCAAGACATACACGGGTGTTTTCTTCTCTAATCCACAGAACCACAGCCCGTGTTTCACTTGCTGTCGACCCAGATTTCCTCTAGGTCTGGCACCGGCAACATGAGCAACAGCTTGAACTCGAGTTAAAACTGTTAGCTAGCAGTTTGGTCATGATGTCAGCTGTGTGGAGTTATTTTAAGCTCAAGGATGATAAAAGCGAAAGCAGCCGAGTGCAACGTATGCAATGCCAGTGTTTCAAGAGGTGCTAGCAGGGTATCAGTCCGATATCGGTATCGAGCATATAAAAATGGTATCGAGCCAGCCCTTCTAGGAACAAGAAGATGATAAAAAGAATGAATGAGCTAAAGGACATGCATGTTAGGTTAATTGTTGTCTCTAAAGTGTCCCTTAAGTATGAGTATAGGGTTGTTTTTGACTTGTGCTGCCAGTTAGTCACTGGTTCTCCTGTGATCCTGTCCAGGACCAATCAAATCTCCTCAGTGTGTAGTTATAGTTATCACTTCCAAACCCTATAAACACCACTAGTGCAGGGACCAGGAAACCTCGTGGCACCAGTGTACCTTTGTACCGTGGAAGAAAGTCCACACAAAATCTGAGTTTGGATTCAAACTAGGGATCACTGAAGCTGGCTCTACCCTTTCATGTTCATGAGAAACTTTCCAGACACTCAACCCTGAGAGTACAGTACACAATGCCCATATCACAATTAGTTTATTCAAGATCTTGTTGAGAAGTTGTAGGGATGTTTCACTGGGAGACAAACAAGCAATATTATCTGACATTGCTCAAACATGGATTCAATACTCTGACCTCAGAACCAATTCACTGAGAAAGAAGGATAAATATCCATGTGGTAATGTTAAAAAAGACAGCACAAATGGGAAACCACTTCAGAAGTTTATTACAGCGTCTCAAATTCAGTGAGCACATGTGCAATATCAAATCGACAGACTAACCTTGTTTGATAAATTAGCGCCACAATACAAAACATTAAAAGACCACTTCCGACACCTAAAACAGCAACGCCCCAATAAACGTAACTAAAATGTAACCGACATTCCCCCATCATACGCTCCATAAACGTTAGCCTTTTCTCAAGGGAGGTTTAATCCGGGAATTCCAAAAACAGGCTTATGTACCAAAAGGCAGGCATGTGCTCTTTAAACAATAATGTTTTTTTATTAAATATATAGTTAAAAATTAGCTGCCACAGTGTCAATCCTACAATAAGCAGTGTGCAGTGTTCTTTCTAAAGTAATGGCTGGATTTTAAAAAACACCAGCAAACCGAAGCAATCAGTTAAGATCAGATATTAATTAGCTCATAGGGTACAAGCTGAGATGATCGTTAGAAGATGATTACCCTTCAAAAAAAAAAAAAGCTGTTATACCTGTAGAGATTTTAGTCCCAATTTTGGTTCCCATTTCAACCATTAAGTACAGTAGTACAGACTAGTGTCAAATTGTCAAAAAAATACTTGTATATATGCACTTCTAATTTCCAGTGAACAAGCTCATGGTTTATACAATAATCAGCCGAAAGCAGGGTCGACCCAGTGATTTGGATCTTAATCCTGCTTCGGATCTGTAGCACAGTACTCAAGCTCCAAGCTCACCTAGGTTTCACTCTAGAAACCTCTTGAACTAACATCTTTACACCTTCGAAGGGGACGCTTGAAGGCAGATTTATGATATTCGGCATCGGCAAAAATCACTGCCATTCAATAAGTTCAGAAATCTTTTTAATGTTTTATATTCTAAAGCAGAGCTGGTTACAGAGAAATGCAGTCAACTTCAAAGGCTTTACCACCTTTGACTTAGAACAGTAGAAGACCAATAGAAATACAAGTTGTACAAAAGCAAATGGCCCATTTATTGTAAGCCTATGGAGTTTAGTTAGTACACACTGGATTGAAATACACAGTGAAAAGAACCGAAACTCGGGAGAAAAAAAAAAGTGCAGCAACCGTCTTTAGATTTCTCAATCGGTTTTTCGCTGCTATAGAACTACCATTACTATCAATAGGCTCTAAAAGGAGATTTCCTGAACTTGCTGGATATGAAGCAAAATGCTATGACCCTCACAAAAGTACTTGCAAAACAATAATTTACATTTAGTAAAAATGACATTGTACAGAATAAAATGCATAACCCTGAAATTCAAAAGTATCCCATGCTGAACAAACGGTGTGACTCATGATATCAAAACATGGGATCTAAAAATAAGGAGAAAACTCAAGTTTACAGACACGTAGAAGAGGGAACCCATCACGCATCTATGGGTCTTTGCAGGGGCGTGGAATGTACATCCGCTCGTAATCTCTTATTTAAAAGGTGTAGGGTTTTTTTTTTTAAAACAGGGTAAAATAGTTAGCAACCGTGGTTCCAAGGACTCCACAAGCCACCAGTCTTTAACACAAAACGCCCACTTAATAATATCCCGGGTGGTACTGCTGACTCCACGGCTTCTGGCTCCAGAACTGAAGGGAGCAAAATAGGGTGTCAGTCACAAAATAACCGTCTCAATATAAAAAGCTAAAGAACACAACGTAGTACATTGTTAGTGATCATCACTCACCCCTTGATGCCAGCTCTGATTGAAGGCTTGAGCTTTATTCATGCCATAGTTTCCATTTCGGTTGCCATATCCACCACGATTCTGATGGTTTCCTCCACGGCCACGGAATTTCTACAAACGGTGATTGAAAAATTACATTCAACTAAACATGTAAAAGGTAAGTTTTAAAAAAGGTAATAACCAGGGGTGTAGTGATTGATTGTGACACGAATCGTGTACTTCTGTATAAACCTCTCATTAGTCATTGCGGTTTTTGAACACCAGAGGGCGCAATCATATACAAGGCATTTACACCAAATGGGGTAACTGGGTCATGGAACATAAAGGGATTTGCGAGGTATAAAGAACTACACACAATTAACACAAAGTTGTTTGACAAACTAGCCACATTTTCAATTTAAGTCGGCACATATTTGTTAAAAATTGTGCCTTGTTTGCTTTAGAGACTTTATGGAATGTCAATAATCGTGAAGAGAATCGAAACATGAACTCATTATCGTAAATGAAATCACAGTATCGTTCCACACAATTTGATTCAATTCTGACATCCAACCGATTCAGCACTTAAAGCATAAAAGCATTTAAAAGTAGTACATTTAACAGGGACGTACGTTGTGTTGGCTAAACGCAAGAGTAACGTCACACTAATAAAGCTTGCTCCTAGTACAGGCACCACATAAGCTTGTGTTCTACTTTAAAAGCCCATGGCTGACGGTATAAACCTGGAGAAGACACCACCAGCCTTGCAGTATATATTGTCGGCTTTAATTGCTAGATGCGCCTCATCGTCACTCGCCTGGAATTGGTTTGTCTTTGAAAAGATGGATGTTGCTCAGGATGACAATCTGCAAATTATGTGGGCAATCGATTGCAAACTAACCACCATGAAAAACAGGAAGAACTTCAACGAAATCCTATGGCTCAGATGGCCTTAAATCTGTTGCGGCCAAATGTGAAATCTGCAGTTTATGCACTACTGGTTGACCGATGTATTCATTTTTTTAATGGAAGTTGCCAATATCTGGAGATCAGCTTGTCTCGTATACGCCAATAGCAGGGTTTTTTAAAACTGATAAATTAGCTAAAAAGTTAAAAAATGAATCTCCTTTTTCAATTCCAGCTACAGTTAAAAATGTCAAGTTCCAGCAAGTATTGACTGAAAAAGTTCCCCCCCTCATGAATGGTACATGCTTACTCTTTTTAGTTGCTCGGTAGTCTCCGTTTATGAGCAGTAAGTTGCAAGAAATGTCCTCTGCCATTTTCAGAATAGCTGATTAATCATCTTGATTAAACAGACCACCACTATAACACGCTACAGTTTGCACTGATTGCTTCGGTTTCAAGTAAACAAGATCCGAACGCAAGCGCCACTTTTACACTTCCTCCCGTGTTATTTCCACAGATGTCATTAGTAAGCAGCTATTAATATCAAAGTATTAAAAAACGATATTTTTGTCAAAACCACATCTAAAGTAGCGTTCAGAATTGATCTGGCAAACGGTTTAGACAAACATTTACAAGCATTGGCTCTAACAAGTCTTCATCCACACTACGATAAGAGTAACCTTACTCTACCCACCTGGGAGAAGTTGCCTCGGCTGGGCCCACCACCTCCACGGCTGGGGTTGCCTCTGGACATGGGTTTGCCGCGATTCATGGATCCACCTCTGCTTCCCATGTTACCCATGCCGAGTCTGACTGGAGGTCCTCTGGGTACCATACTCCTGCTGGGGTGTCCAACATTATGGCCGAAACCACCACGGCTGGGATAGCCTCCACGGAATGGAGGGGGCATCCCACCTCGCGGTGGCCGAGAAAATCCTCCGCGGTGCACTGGCACTAGAAGAAAAATAAAGCGGAGAAATGGCATGTACAGGGTGAATCAAAAGCCACAGGACACCCTTTTCTTTCAGAACCAAAAGTGAAAACTAAATCTGACAGTTGAGGGGGCCTGGCTTAAGCTATGTTGGGAACGTGGCCACCATATTGGATCATGGGCAAGTTTTTCCTAATGGGAAGGAGGCCATGTACCATATCCAAGATGACCAGAATTGTCTCAAAGTGTTTGTAAACTCAGGTTACGGAAGATGGAATTGACTATTCCGAAGTCAGGGAACACGGCTGCTGTATCACAGCCACAGACTTTAACAGACAACCAGGAAGAATCACCAATTTCACACAGCACTGTTGAATCTCATAACCAAATTCAGAGAAACTGGGACGACAATCCATGTAATGATCAATTGATGGTCACAACCAATGAAGAAACTTCAACAGTCTTTGCAAAAAGTCCACAACGCAGCATCTGATGTTTCCTGTACTGTAACGGACTCACCCTGTATACTGAGGAAATTAATTTCTTAGCTAAACAACATATGCACCAGATTTACAAACTACTTTGACAGTGAGAAGGTGGGCTGGCTTGAGAGTTCATAGCTACCAATAAAAACAATTTTTCAGTAATTGGGTAATACGGTAATTATTAAACATGCCATCTAAAACCGAGGGTCATATTCTTCTGAACTGAACAAAGGCCGCGTTCATTTATCGATCGCAGATTAAATCAGATCAATCAGACTCCGATGCTTTACCCTGGACAGGGTCGCAGGGGGGGGGCTGGGCCTTGGCAAGGTAAGAATACCTCTAGGCAGGGTGCCAATCCATCGTATGGCACATGCACCCAGAGTAAACCCACTTGGAGACAGAAGACATGCTGACTCCACACAAAAAGGACCCAATCCACACCACCAGGACCTTCTCGCTGTGGAGGGGGCGAGTGCTACCCACAGAGCCCAGTTCCTGATGATAAATCGTGCTCCGAACAGTTCAGAAACGTCACAGCTGCTCTAACGACATTTTAAATAGATCAGATGTTTCATCTGATGCACAGATCAGCGCTTACTTCCTCTGAAGTTCCCACGGCCGTGGTACGATCCTCTGCCTCCACGATGGCCTGGGCCGCCGCCGCCACCGCCACTGCGGTTGAACTGGCCCTTTCCGCCACGGTTGCGGATGTTTCCTTTCTTCTGTGCACCTTGGTTGGCCTTCTTCTCTGGGGGTAAAGCACTCTTGCTTTCTTCTTTGTATTGCTCCAAGAGCTTGACAGCCTCGTCCTTCTGCAGCTCCACATAGGTGACCTCAGAGAAACAGTCACCCACTTCCGGCAAGGCATACAATCCTGTGTGGGACAGACGAGAACTCTAATTACATTATAGGTTTTGCACATTTCATTCCACTTTTACTAGGGGTGTAAATGCAACAAGATTTTACATTGACAGGAAAATCCTTGTCCGAAATGTAAACAATACAAATGGCCATTTTCCTGTACGCGTTTCCAAACAGCTATCGGCAGTCAATTAGTCAAGTGCTATTTAATAAACAGTACAGTGTACACCTATACAGACCTTTGTATTTATCATGTTTCTCTATTTTAACAGTTCTATCTATAGTATCGTATTAACGCCTGTGGGTCCTAAAAAGCATTAGGGATGACAGCCAATCAAAAGGTAAACAAAACATTCTTTAAAGCACATGCTACGGCTTTAGCAATAATCCTATCGCCCAGGTTTTAGCAAATGTTTTGCTTTTACCCTTTACATTCAATTCATTACTCGCCAAATTAGAAGAGTTTTAAACACCATTCTAAAAGCAGCTGTGTGTTTATTTTAGCCAACTGCACGATAGGTTTTAAACTCCATGGTTCATGATTGATTTGCTGGGACTGTGCTAGCCTAGCAGTTTAGGTTTAAATCCTACCTCTGCCAAAGCTGCCGCAACCCACTATTACTTGAACTGGACACGGGTGTCTGCTAAATGCCGGAAATGTCAATTTGTTGGAGACTTTATGGAACAAATCCCCATCGTAAATCAGGGAGCATCTGCACAATACAAACTCCCTAAATGCGTAGAACGCTTTCTGGGATTTCTGGGGGTCTGGAACGGATTTAGTTGCCGTTTGTTAATCAGTAAGCCTTCTGGAACTAATTAACAACGGGAGTGGAGGTACCACTTTTTATACATGGTGAACCTCAATATTCCACATGTGGAACAGTGGACACGTTTAAATCGAAGAGTCCCAATTCCCAGTATGCAACGTGTCAAAATCTAAGATGTTCTACCTTTAACTTATTATTTTTGTACTTAACTATTGTGTGTCGCTTTGGACAAAAGCGTCTGCCAAATGTAATGGAAAGTAAAGTTCCGTAGTTTGTGTATAAATCAGAGTAAGGGCCTCACCCTTCATTTTAAGCACAGCATGCTCAGGAACGTCTTTGCCATCGGTTTCAGCTTTTTTCTGCGTCCTCTCCTTGTAGGCCTCATCTGTGGGTAAGACCACCACAGCTTTGCGCTGGAAGCCAGCAAACAGGCACATCTTAATCCTCTGAGCGGCAGCAGAGACGTTTGTCTAGGAGGAAGCAAACCACAAATTTAGACTCTCGGAACATAGGGCAGCACGCAGATGTCTCATAACCTCAGTAGGAAAAACAGCCCTGCAAGATTCTTACCTGATCAAATATGTAGTGCCTCTTCTTGCGGGCAGCAATCTCGATGAACTTGCCAAGGAAGAGCGGCGCGCTCTGAGAGATGGCAACGAGTTTGGCCGTGTCCTTGTTCTGTCGTTTTAAGCTGTTAATCTGTAGGTGTCAACAGATGTACCGTCGTCATTACACAAATCATCTCGAGCAGACAAGGAAGACTTTGAACTATTAATCTGACTCTCACCATCATCTTTTCAACAATGGTGTTTGTTCCCAGAATGGTGTATTTGCCTGGGTTTTCTTCAACATGCTTCGTCACCCAAGTGGTCTTCCCTGCTCCAGGAAGGCCAACCATAACAATGACCTAGAGATGAGGAGGGAGAGAGATCGGCACATTTAGTACACCAAGTACTACGACAAATAATTTAACATGGCTGAAGAAAAATGCAGGACCATCACCATCATGCATTAGGAGCTAATCAGAAACTGCAGGAGGAAGATATCCACAGAGCAGAAGTCCCTCGTGTGTGTATGCAACTACCTTACCAGTCGCATGGATGTTCTAGACTAGACTGTTCTGACTCTAGATATGGCTAGAGAATTTTGCGCAAGTTAATAATCCGCTACTTGTGAAACGAGCTGTAAATGGTGTTAAGTGTACTTGCAAGAAGTGTTAGTTAATTACAATTAGTATAACGTGTTCCGCGGTGCTACAAAGAACCGTGTTCTTATGTGTTGGGTTCCTCACCGAATGTAATGCAGTCTTTTTAAACAGAGCACAGCCCAAATACACCGGTACGACTTCAGTTGTGTGCAGCGTAATGGAACGTCAAGCTCTTTACCTCACAATCTTTTTTGGTCTCAGGCCCCTTGGGTCCACGCACACGGTCATCCACAGGGATCTGCTGGAGGAAGGTGAAGCCCTCTGGCTGGGGAAAATATGGGGTGTCCATCTGGCCAAAGTTGAACTCCACAGCACAGTTGTGGCACAGGACATGAGGGAAAAGGGCTCGTCCTGCCAGTGTCTCCTTGCTGATTTTGAATGCCACACCAAGGTCCTTGCCATTCTTAGAGTACGAAATTTCGACTTCATCCCCTTCAAAATTCTACGGTGAAAATTGGATATGCATGTCATTTGTGTGCATGTATGTACGCATGCACAGACACACAAAAGCGTAGTGGTGAAGAAGCAATGCGTATATCTTACAATAAAACAGCCAATGACATCATTTTCGTCAAAGGTCTCGCCATAATCTTCAGTCACGCAGTTTGTCGTCTTCTTTCCTTTGACAGCATAGGCAAATGAATGCTCTTCCTCTCCTATATGGGGCCATTAAAGAGAAATTACTCATGATGTTCAGTGAAAATAAATCCTCCATCACTAGAGACTAATCTACATCAGAAGCAGCTTATGACCTAAATCAATGCGGTTTAATTAGACCTACTTGTCGCTTATGCTGAAAAACATGCAAATTAACTCGATATAGATCGTTGTGAATTTGGTTTTACAGCATTATAACCATGTTTGGTACAACAAAACAAATCCTATAAAGAATGTACATGAACTAAAAGAGATTACTCACAAATTCAAGGCACTTACCAAGAAGCAAACTGCCATTAGCCAGTGACCAACCAACTTGGACATCATGTATTTCCACATTCTTACTCTTCACATGCTTCACTGGAATGTTCTCAATAACCTAGAAAATAATTATGTGTATAAGGACATCTAAAATGTATATAAAAATCATTCTTAAAATGCATAAGGGGGTGTAATTTTACCTTCATTTCAAAGCCAGCTGTGCCCTTGTTTACGCCATAGGAGGCTCTTCCACCTGCCCACAGATAAGCAAAGCTCTCCATTGTAAGCGAAGTGGCACTGTAACGATCCCGGGACACTTTGAAGTGAAGGTCACAGTTGTCTGTGCAAACACAGAAGGTAAAAATGTAAAAGCAGATATGATCCTGAAAAAGTCAGGCAAATAGATTATATAAACGATATCAAAACGACACGTATTTGAGCTTTGAAACTAAAAGTGTATTGGTTGTACAGTTTTGCAAGTTGACCATTTATAAACAATCTTTTCACACAAACCATGTCCTGAGCTAAAAAAAAAAGGGCAAATTACAACTCCAGAAGTAGTCCTCCTTTTAGAGCTTCACTTGAGTAGAAGTACAAAAGTATGTACCTTCAAATGTTCTTGAGTACCGAGAGTACCAAGACTTATTATGGCTCTAATGTCCCGTTATAGTTTTTGTAACAAGACGATGTTAGGTGAAGACTCACTCGAAGTACTCTCTTAAACATAATGTCATTAAGAGCTCAAATCAAGCTCAAAACAAGGGGATTGCTGAACTTGTAGCTTGCATCTTTCCTTCTTACGAGTTACATTTTAACACACAAAAGCCAAAAAAGGAACGGCTGATTTCACACAATAATGGGAAAAAAATTAGATTTGACTCTGTAGTGGAGTTAAAGTAAAAAAAACATGTATAAAAATGGAAATACTTCAGTAGGGTACAGATACACAAGCTTTTTGTATAGTAACAAATAACATTTACCTTGTTACTGTTCACCACCGAATTATACACAGGATTAAGTGACTGCTTATGAGTCAGAGAGGGAGCAATGCCTTATGTGCTTTCCTTGTGGGGTGCATTTAAGCACAATTGGACTTTTTTTGCATTACCACTGACGACATGTGTACTGCTACATAATCACCATCAATTTATTGGCAGATACGAGCATGAATCGGAGCATATTCTCAATGCACTCACATGGATCGAGACAAACCAAGGTGTCGTCAAACTCTTCATCCTCTTCCTCCAGAGGTGGCAGGGGAGACTTGGCCCTGAAACAAAACAGGCAAAGCCATTAGAAATCGAGAAACAGCTAGACAGACCCGGATGGGATATGAATGCTCGCTACACTCCTAATGGAAACTAGTGTCACATTAGCTCTTCTACACAAATCTAGGTCTACTGTCCAAAATCAGACTTCTCCAGTACTTTTATATTATTCAGTCCATTTCTAACGCTTTCTTTTATGACATAATTAACTCAAGTTACTAACTATGAGGCACAGCCTTATAGCAATAAATGCATACCTACTCCTGAATTCTTAGTAACAACAGTAAAAGGAGTCCTGTAAGCTGTGATATCTGCACAATAAATGCCCAAGCAGTTTGAACATTTTGGCCCTTAATAAATGTTCAATTTGTTTGGCACACAAGCACCAATGGCTATCCACAACAGTAGACGGAGGGAGATCTATCTATCTAGGATCTATATTGTGAGTTTGTTTGCTGTGTGTGAAGGTGGGTTGTGGGCCAGGAACATCATCCAAGTAAAAAGAACTTAAATCTATCAATTTGTTTTATTTCAAACGTCATGAAATATTGTATATTCATTTTTTAAAGGGCAGAGTTTCTTTGGTCACTTAGCTCAAAGTACACATTTTCTGGCTGAATTTAGGGCACCAAATAATTTTGCCATGTCCAATTCTACACCTGGTGAAGAGCTCGGATCTAAATTCATGATTGATTTCGAAACAGTCCACATACAGTGCGCTGTACTTACCCGTGCGAGTACCAAATACTTGTCAACCAATAATTGCGGCGTCTTTCACTCACACAAACGCAAAAAAAAAAAAACGACATTCATTCACTCAAAATAAAAATTAGACTGGACGACAAGGACAGCGGTGCACATTCAACACCTTTAACCAAACATCCTGCAAGAAATCAACATTAATTCAGAAGACAAACAAATGTAGCATGCAAGTCACAGGTGATCCAATAGATCATTGAATCTTTACCCCGCCAACCTCATCCTGCTCATATCCTGCACGTGGTTCGTTACCAAAAGACGACAGTTTTCACCAAGACATGCGTTCAGCTACGTGAGACTGAATTCTGGACATGACGCCCCCCCCCGCCCCTTCATGAGACTGTGAATGTTTTCACTTTAAGCCAAAGGAGTTTCTCGGCCATATGTGCGTACAATCAACCCGCTGCCAAAAGTGAGGAACAATGAAATGTGATCCAATCAAATGGTAGACTATGCAGTCTTCAGAATATTTACACAAAAGCACTGCAAGGCAAGAATCTATAATGTGACCCTCAGATGTTTTACACTTTATTAAAGAGGGTATTTTCACTTACAGGTAAGGCATTGGCTCTTAAAGCCAATACATATTAAAAGTGGCACTTCATGGATAATGAAGGCCATTACTTCCGTCCTTACCGGCTGTATTTGCTTTCTTCAATAAATTCAAAGTAGCCCCTTCCATGTTCCTCCCGGCGTCTCTTAACACCCTTCTTATTCTTCTGATCAGCACTGCTGTCTTTGTCCGCATCTCCTTTGGAAATAAAACAAAGAGTGATGAAATGCCCAGGCGTGATAGACCCCAGCTTTAAGGGTGGCCCACACGACCAGGAGCTCTCCGTGGCCTTCTGTCCAGCTGGCTTACAATCAGTTGACCACCTTTAATAGGTTAAAGTAGATTCATGCTTTAGCCCATACTGGGGGAATGAATCATATCAGAAGCTTAACATAACATTTCATTCATGAGCAATGAGGAATAGCAGTGTGTTATTTACGAGTGGTCCTTTTTTGCTCAAGATGCTAAAAGCATTCGTCCACTGATAAGTCTTTAATAAATGAAAAAGCATGAAGTGTCACGAGCGAGATTTTTCCAGTCTACTGTAGCTAGAAACTTGCCGCTCAAGTAAAACAATTCACTTCCTGCACCGAAACCGAAAGAGTTTCTCTCGCGGGCCCGTGCTCCCTCCATGTAGTCACAAATAAATCCAATTACAAGGCCGATCTAACGTTTACATTTTCCAGCTTTAGAAAAGCAACACAGCGCGCACCCACCGGTTAGAACCAGAACCATTATCGGCGATTACGCGGTTAAGATCGAGTCACCATACACAATCGATTCACATATCCGGCTGTAAATCCTACTTTAAACCTCACGGGTGCTATAACGCTTTGCAAGATCAATCATTCCGATCCAACTCGTACAATAAAGACAACAACACGTGACGGTACCACTTGCACATAAACCCTTTGTTTCAGATGCGAACGCCAACGATCAGGCGCCAGATCACAAGCACAGCCATTAACGCATACTAAATACTAAGTAGCATACAGTTTCGGGCAAAAGGGCACGATAAAGACCCGTCCACTGGATACTAAGGTGCAGGTAAAATCACAAAGCCATCTAGCGCCGATTGTAGCGTCTGCCATTGTGCCATTGTTTCTGCCGGAGGGCTAACATTGAGCCTAGCATGTTAGCATTCAGAAAAAAACAGCACTGCGAGCAACCTGCGAGGCGCTAGCTAGTGAGCTATACAACGACTACTCTTCTCGAACCAATGATAAAAACCAAGAACTGGTATATTCTAATCTAATAAGAAAGACAAAAATGAGCAGTTCACCGTAACCCTGTAGAATGCCCGAGAAGCCTGAGCTGTAACCGTAACCTTAGCGTGTCCCAGTGCACGGTGCGTTAGGCTAGGAGCTGGAATAGGCTTTCCCTCGGCACTCACCCTCTAATGGCTGCGCGTCTTGCTCACACTCTTCGTCTTCGATTTTCTCGTCGTCGTCAAAGGCCTTGTCCATGTCGATCGCGGCGTCTCCGTCGCCCTCCTCCTCCTCTTCCTCCTCTGCCATTTCGTCGTCCTGGCCCAGGTCTTCCTCGACGTCGCCCGCTGCTGCGCCACCTCCATTTTCCTCTTCTGCCTCCATGTTCTCTGCAGCGGGCTCTTCCTCTTCCAGCTCATCGCCCATATATTCTGGTTCGAGCTCAGCACCGGGACCTTCGGCGCCGGGATCTTCAGCGCTATTTTCTTCGGCCGCTTCTTCCTCCTCAGGCTCGGCCGCCGCTTCTCCGGCCTGCGCCTCGGCGTCGAGCGCTGCCTGCAGCCGCTCCATCAGCTCGGCCTTCAGGCCCTTGTCGGAGAGCTGCCGCTTTTTCAGCTCGTCCTTCAGCTCGTTCACTTTCAGCTTCTTTACGTTGATTGTACTCATTTTCACGTCGTTCCCTTAATATAAAAAGAACCCTTGAAGTATATCTGCTTATATTAAAATGTTTTCGCACCGAACAGGACAACAAAGAGATGACCGGTTTCCTTGAACTGCGCCAAACCGCGTTGGTCCTCAACAGCGACCGCCGTAAAACTCCGATCCCGCTTTAGAAGCGTGAGGAGGAGCCATGCCGTCACCGTCTCATACCCACCCACCGTGATGTCATCCCAGGCTTAGACCGTTCAATTTCCAAACAATGGAATTAAACGAATGATCAAACACATAAGCAGCATGTGTAAGGAACAATAAAGTAATTAACACATTAAATATAATTTTATATGGATGTATAAATGTAATTAAGAATTTTCTTACACGAAACACCCCTTGAAACTAAAACTGTCACGTTCACGCATCAATTTTGAAATGGGGCGGGACTTAGAGGAAAGAGTGTTATGATTGGCTCATTGCTTTCTCTTGACTGTTCGTGCTCGATCCAACATGGCTGCGCGGGAGTTGAACCACGTTGTGGAAGAGTTAATCAGAAGCGTTTTAGGTTTGCACGGATTAGCCGTATCGTTAACGATAGCGAACGAAGCAAACCGAAACAACGACGTTGTTAGTAGTCAGTAGTCTCGAAAAGGTTTTAACACTCGAGTCACTTGTTCGTAACATCTAGTGGTCAAAGCATGAAGTGAATATTTCCGTCTGCTGAACCATACTGGATCGGTTTGATTTGCTTAATACAACCAAATTAACCGAAAATAACCATAACATTTAGCATTCTAAATATCGTTAACATAATTCATCAAGTGTTTACGCAATTATTTTAACAAACCTGCACTAACTCACTATTATCGTTAGGCGAGTTTCATGACCTTCATATGCAATTTAATACTGACCGGTCACTTTATTAGGTACACCTCATTATTACCCGCATTATCTACTTTATCAGTTATACAATCTGTTTCTGTATGGTCAAGACCCCACAGACCAGGTATTATTTTGGTGGTGGATTATTCTCAGCATTGCACTGACACTGACATGCTGCTGTTTTTATAGAGAAATTTTATTAATCCCAGTGGGAAATTCAAGGCACCCTGTAGCAAATGTACATTGTACAAAGCACAAAAAATAAGTTCTAAAAAGTTCACATGAACTGTTAGGGTAAGTGTACCCATTAAGCCCACCAAAATCTAAGTTTAGCAGATTTTTCTAGCTATTGACATAATTTTTAAGTGACATCATTTGTTAAAGGGCAAGATTTAACTCTCATTTGAATATATGTTATTTAGTTGATGTACATTTCAAAATACATAATTAAGAAATTTTAGGGAAACCGTCAAAAGTCTGGCATGGGCTTAATTGGTACCATAGTACACAACATGGAACAATGAATCAGTTTAGTTCCATTTCAGGCAATTCATTAAAAAAATAAACAGCAATATATTTATTAGGTAACAGAATATTTTTTTTTAATCTCTTTGCAATGAAGAGCATCTGAACAAATGACAAACAGTGCAGTATACAACAACAGTACAATGAGGACATTCCCTATTGAAATACATGAGGTGGGCTTAAATGGTTCAGCAGAGAAGAATGCTGAAAAAGACAATGATTTCCTTTCAAAATGTAAGATATGCTCACAAACCCATGCATGAAGCTAAAATATAGTTTGCATCAAACATTACAGCAGTTACTACTGTTCCCACATTCAGAAATATAAAGTTTTTGTCATTGAATATTAGCATGTACTCGCTGCAGTTTGCATACATTTTGATGGGATTTTGTTTTTTTGTTTTCATGTACATTTGTGTATGTATTTTAATGTGATGTATATTCACACTAGCTTTTTCATCTTTGTTGTTTCCTAGGGTGCAATGGCTGCCACATACTCAGCTCTAAACCGAACACCACAGACCCCGAAGCTCGAGCCAGTCTTTGCTTCGTGTCTAGCTCAGAGAAGAGGCATGAAGAGAGTGACATCCACATGCTTGTAGCACATGATCCTAGTACAAAACCAACAAAGGCTCTGACACATTCAACTCGAAGCCTGGGAGTAGGAACCACGCGTTCATCAAAGCAGAGCAAACAGCGTGATGTTTGAGGATGGGCAATGGTAGAATATCTCAGCTGATTCAACATCACATAAGCAGCTTCAGGAAAATCTAAGGCAGGTTATTGGTTTTGTATGGTCGAGATTGTCCTGAGCTCCTGCTGGTCGACTTTGTGCCCACGCTGGAAAAAGGAAAGTGAGGAGTCTTAGTCAAAGGATTATAGGTATAGAGTTCAGGTCACATTAACCACCATGAGCACAGAAATTGTAAATGCTGTCACATCAGTTTCTTGAGCTACGTTGCTGTAATTTGCCACAATGCTCTTTCTGGAAAACATAAACGAAGGAAATATACAGTAAATGTAAACAAATAATTTAGCTAATCAGAATTCATGTTCAGGAATGCAGTATGGGGTGGCAAAGATGCAATTGCAGACAGAAAGGCTACAGTTTCACATGCCAACACTGGAGCTTTAACACATTAAGTTTAATTTAACCATTCCACTTTTTATCATTATACAGAGGTGTACTGTATAATAAAATGCTGTCTTGACTAGCTCAGGTTTTTTGCCTCTACCTTGCGAACACAACAGGAAAAAGTCTAAAATAACATGATGCTGGACACACCGGATATTCCAGCATTATTGACTTCGGTTTAATTACAACCCCATATCAGAAAACATTGGGACAGTATAAAAATGCTAATTAAAAGAAAGTATAACCTCTTACGTGTATTATTTATGTAATTGCAGACAGTATGAACTTAAATAAGTTCATGTTTCATCTGGTCGCCTTAATTTAATTAGCTAGAATACAGCTACAATACAATTATTCAGGCCTTTCTAACATTACAAAAAAGTTATAACATCAATTGATGCCATTGATAAGAATTCAAACAATTCAAACAGGTGATGTAAACAGATTAATTTAATCAGGATTTGGTACAAAAGCAGCATCCATGAAAGTGTTTGAGGAGCAAAAGCAGAGCAGAGGATCTTTAATTTATCAACAAATTTGTGAAAAAACTTGAACTGTTGAACAGCACGGTGGCTCGATGGGTAGCACCGCTGCATCACAGCAGGAAGGTCCCGGGTTCAATCCCAGGGTGGAGCGGCCTGGGTCCTTTCTGTGGGGAGTCTGCATGTCCTCCCTGTGTCTACAAGGGTTTACTCCGTGTACTCCAGTTTCCTCCCACAGTCCAAAGACATGCATGTTGGCATGGAACATGCACCGGCTGGCCCGCGACTCCGTGTAGATTAAGTGGAAGATAATGGATGGAATTATTGAAATGTTCCAAAACAATGTTTCTCAAAGGAAGATTAAAATGGATTTATATTTCTTACTCTTTCATTCTGTGAAAGAGCCATTGTGCAAGCTTAAGCTGATCCCTCAAGAGACCACTGTATTACCAAATATCATTCATCAATACCTGATATAACCACATGGGCAAGGGATTACTTTAGCAAACCTTTATCACGCACTGCCATACATAGCCAAGTCAAGTCAGATTTATTTATGTAGCACTTTTTAAAATGAAGCAGCATCTCAAAGCATCTCTTTACAACATTATACACTGCTCACAAAAAAATCATTGAGATATTTCATTTTGACATATCTCCTAATTTTGTGAGCAGTAAATTATCTTAAAAGGCCAGACCCAAATTGAGCAAGCCTAGATGACAGTGGAAAGGTAATAACTTTCTTACTGTTGTAAGGAAGAAACCTTGGGAGGACCAAAAATTGACCCATCCTCCTAGTATGGCTTAGATGAGAACAGTAATGATTAAGTTTGTATTCATACTAAAACAAAGTAAATAATAACTGATCAATACAATAATGTAAAGTGTACTGCAAATATTTTGTCTGATACATAGAGTCACTTTAGGTCCCCTGCTAACCGAAGGATGGAGAGAGAGTTACTGCCATCTGGTGTGGTTCAGGGATAGTGGGGCTGGTTTTGGGACAATGTAGTACATGCATTCACAAATGCCACTTAAAACTTTACTTCTCTAAAGAAAACTTTATTTTAGCAAGGTCCTGAAGTGGCATTAAGTTTTCTGGACTCGGAGGACTATCGCACAGTGGAAATATGTATTGTGGTCACATGAATTCAGGATTCGAGATCTGTGCTTTGGACCAAAGACAAAAAGGACTACCCAGATCTGTCCAAAAAATGTTTTTAATGAAATTATAAAATAGTTGACAAAACTACGAAGAAACAGTGTTAATTTTTCCATACTGACTCAACTATCTGATTTAGGGTTGTAATTACAACATGCATGTTGTTGAAGTTGTTTGATGAATAACAATGAAAATGAGTTTCTGATTTGCTGCAAGGAAGCAGTTTTGTTTATCTTAATCACATGTCCTATATGGCTTCTTTATGATGATTCCAAAAGTTTCTCCATGCCCACCTGAATACGCAACTTGTCTAATTTTGTTTTTGTCTTACACCTTATAGAGGCAGTCCTTAACTAAAAGTGTGTTAAAGTATGTTTCAAAAGAAGCTTACATTCTTGCATTTATTTATTATGACCGATAGTGTTTATTCTTCAGTAGTTCCATTTGTCTGTACATGTTTATTTATGTATTCATTTATTTATTTGTGTATTTATTTATATAAGATTTTTCTTCAAGTGCACTTCATAAGCTTAGATTTGAGGAGAGAAAGTATACCCAAAAAATAAAAACAAAGCATGCAGCTAGAAGCTCCAAAATGCAGTTACATCACAGGCAGCTATGTCTTGTCACACAATGGCAGGGTTTCCAGCTAGCATTTATCAGCAGGATAATGCTCACCTACACACAGCAAGGGTTTCATATGGACATCTCCGTCAGTCACCAGATTAATTGCCAATTGAACATTTATGGGAGCAGCTGGGATTCCAGCTTTGCCAAACTGAGTGTGAAGGATCTTCATGCCCAGTCATGGTCAAATGTGTCCTAGAGGCATGACCTAGCAGTCATTGAACGTTCACCAGGAAGTACACCACCCAAAGGTACTCCGCTCCGCTAATCCTCTAAGATTAGGGGATATTTTAAAATATCACGCGATTAATAAAAGATGTATTTGATTTTATTTTATTAAACAAGATCATCGGAAAAGCAAATGAAAAGTCAAACAAAGCTGTTTGATTATGCAAATGAGATGCAAACTCAATTATCAGGATTTAATAGCAAGTGATATATTCATGGGGGTAAACAGAAGCATGTCAAACTGGACGAGAGTGTCACACATTAACTGTTCAGTAGGGCGTATGGTCACTCAAGACTGCCCAAACACACTGACAGACAACACCTGTAATCATTTCTATATCTGCCTGAGACATAACTGCATGTCAAATTTTTAGGAAGCCGACATTTTTATCTGGATGCCATATTTTTTGTCAATGACAAAATAAGTGCCACAGTTTTGTAACATCCTTTGCTGAGAGTTTTAATAAAGTGTGAATCAAATATGCAGAATATCAGCACGAGGTAGATTTAGTTTATCCATAGCAGTGGAGGATGCACAGAACGTACGCTGCTTGAGTTTGAACGTATTTGGCATCCGGATCTGTATAATCTTGGTATGTAGAATTTTTTTGTTTTAATATTCGTTTCAGATTTCCCATCCACCAGTGGTATTGTGTAGCACGTTGTTCATTTTAATAAGTTGCAAATGAAGAGCCCAGTAATGAGCCTTATGATTTAAAAAAATAGTGAAGCTTTAATAAAATAAGCAGCGATGTCAGAACCCTTTATCTTCTTTTACTGGAGTTTTAACTTGCTCCCAAGATCATATGTGTTTGTAGTAACATCATGAAATTACCTTAAAGGTGAAGCCTGTAATTTTGTATAATAGCTACATGATGTACTAAATACAATACTTTTTTACAGTTGTAAAATTCCTTGTTCAAAAGGAAGCTTGAAAGGACGTTTTCTTGTGTTTCCTACCTTTACACCTTGATTAGCGTTACTCTTTAGGATGCTTGTTTCTTAAAAATGAAGAATGCATGTATAGGCTGCATAGGAAACCTGTTGTCCAGGTGCAGCAAAAAAGGAACAACCAGCACTATATTGCTATTTTGCTTTGTATTTCCCTGCATGCCATCAATTTCCAAATAAATGATACTAAAACTTTCGATTTCTGCATTTGTTACTTTCAACCCAATTTGGTTTGTTCTGCTGAATCAACTACTTTCTTACTTACATTTGTTTAACAGCAGACACAAAACTTCAGCAGTTGAAACCACATGGATTTAACAGGTAATATAGGTATAGTTTATACGGTTCTTTTATATATACTGTTCACAAAAATTAGGGTAAATTTAATTTGGGGATATTTAAAAAAATGTTTCTAATTTTTGTGAGCAGTACAGTTTATATGGGTGACTCCACCTGCATGGAATTTGTATGTTTTTTGTGTCGTAGAGGGTACTCTCCCTGCTCCTAGCTTACAAAGATTCACAGAGTAAACGTGCCTTAACATCACCTAAAGGAACATGGTAGCCACCCGATTGGTCCGTAGTGAGGAGGGTGCCGGGGTGTCGCCAGTCCCATTGTGTAGCTGTGAGCCATTATAATTGCATTGTAAAAAAAAGACAATTTATCCTGGACTGCTGAGCATTTAAGCAACACACGAAACAGTTTTACTAAAGGCACTACATTTCCCATAATGCCCCAGCATCTTTTCAAATGCTTTAGTTTTCAATCAGAACCAGTTCTTCCAGTTTTCGCATAGATGTCACCATGACCAACCAGTCTGTCAGACGCCCCGTTTTATTATTTTCATTATTAAACGCCACCCCATTTTATTATTTGCATTATTAAACACCACCCCACTGGCTAGGTGAGCAGGCCATTACACCCTCACATTATTCATGTTTGTGGACTGGTGGGTGGAAACTAGAATACCCTGAGTAAACCCACATAGACACTGGGAGGACCCAGGCCGCTCCACCCTGGGATTGAACCGGGGACCTTCTTGCTGTGGGGCAGCAGTGCGAGAGATCGCTTCACCCCCCACAGATGGACAACTGTTGAATCTGCTTCAAATGCATTTGACTCTCTTGTCATATGGACCAAAATCTGAGAAGTCTCCAGCCCCTTGCTTAATCTACACCACAAAAAAAAAGTCGTTCTGAAGGCAAAAGAGCCCAGTACTAGTGAGGTGTACCTAATAAAGTGGCCTTTGAATAACAACAGCTCGTGCCCTACCCTAATCATAGACAGTCAAAGCTCAAGTGCACTTTGTCTGCTTGTTTATTTTATTGCAAGTGTAAAAGATAAACTATTTCACAAATGTGATGTTTAGAGTTTGTTATGATTAATGTGAAATAATGACGAATACTGAAACGGGTGTTTCAGGGTTAGATAACAAATTGTAAGCATTAGTTTTGCCGACATGAACAAAATGTTTAGTTTGACAATTTTAAGATCAACTACTTCGGGGTTCAAACTGTTTGTTCACGTGAATGTCTGTTCTGTTTTTGATTGGTTGGAGAGGTGCAAGTTATTAATCCGTCTCCATCCTGCTGTTTTATTTGAAAAAGTGATTTTACCGCCTTACCTCGAACCCAACACTTTTAAATGACAATTTAATGACAGACACAGGACACACAACGCAAAAAGTGTCAGCATTAAATCGACAAGATGGATTTTGGAACCCAAATTTTTTGAGCATTTAGGTAGTGTTTCAAACTCCGCAGTAAGGAAAGTCGCTATAGACTTACCTAAAAGTCACTAAAAGACGTAATCGCCTAATTTGCATAAGGATCCATCTGCGTTTAAGAGAGAAATAATATCGTGGGAGGGACAAAACACAAGCTAAAAAAAAACTCCAGAAACACGTTCAGAACCATAAATGAAAGTTTGTTATTTAATTTTTTGTCATTGAAATGGGCCATAAATATGATAGAATAACACGACATTAACGCGTTATCAGTCCCCTGTAGTGTTAAATGTTATAATATCAAATTTAATCAAAAGACTGTTGTGTGGGGTGGAACCCTCCTCTTTTATCCAGGCTTGGGGCCGGAAAAGTGACCTGAAAAGAGACACTGGCAAAGTTACTCGTTGTTTTTTTTTTTACATCTCACTGATGAAATATTTACATCTCGCTCTGAAAGCCAGGGTGGGATAAATGGCAGCTTTGGGTTTGAGCATGCGCAATTCATTTGTAGTCCGGAAGCGGAGTGATGTAGATCTCCTGGTCTGATAGCAGTTACTGTACTGAGAGTTCTGAGTGCTTTTGGACGGGGGAGGGGATCACGGGGAAAGAAACTGGTCGTTGAGGACAGTAATCTCCAAAAGTCTCCAACAACAAAAGAAAAAGTCGCTAAGTTGGCAACACTGCATTTAGGATGTGTGGCAAGGGGGCAAGGTTTAGTGGGTTGTTGTACTGGCGGGTAACTGGGAATGTTCTCGGATTTTTTAGTGATGGCAGCTGTGGAGAATTTAAAGATCCTCATTAATGCCTGGTCTGCCTGGCTTCATCTTTTTTCTTGAGGTTGCAGCAAGTAGATTAGGATGCATGCATGGTTGTATGATCTCGAACTACTACCTTTCAACTACTCCGTCTATCTCGTGCATTTGGTTCTAGAACATCTTGTTCAGGGTAATATTTTAATCACGTTAGGGCTTGATCAATACCTTTATTTCTGTGCGACCACTGAAGCTACAGACTGAAATAGATAAAAACTGCTTTGATGTGCTTCTCTGGGCTGTTTGCTTTAAAAAAGATATCTAGTAAAGCTTAATGAATCAGCTCAACATGTTCATATGTTTGGTTTTTGTATGTAATGTGGCTCAAATTCTATTGAAATTCAATTCATTAAAATGTAATATAAAATAGATTTTACTTTTGAATGTAATGGTTGTGCATGATTACTGCCCCTTAGTAGTACAATACACGATAGGGTTGGTTCCTGTATGTAAAGCAGAAGCAATTGTATTGAAATTTATATAATACAAATGTAATATCAAATCTACTTTACACAAAATTCAAAATTCCCAGTGTGTAATTCGACTAAAATGTTATTGAAATTCAAATCAAAAACCTTCAATGCAAAATATAACAGCTTTGTATACAATAATCATTGCTGCCACCTAGAGGATGTGAAAAGACACAGCAGTTATGGAGCTTTTGGACAGTATGCGCACAGTTTGTCCCCGTAAAGACGTATTGTAAACGAGTAAAAAATATTTAAATACACTGCAACGGTTTGTAGAACAACAAATGCGTGTGCACATTTGTAGGTGTGGTGTAGAAACATATGAATTTTATTCTCATTGTTAATTTTCCCTCAGTTATTCGGTATTTACAAAAAGAAGGGAACGTTAAATGTAATCTAAACCGCAAAAGAAGTGGAGTCGAATATCGAAAATAAAACTAACTTCACCGTGGTAGAGACTGGTGTTTTAAGTCAGACCACGAAGTGCCATGTGATTGAACTGATGGTCTCACCTTGATTAACTCGTCTTTAATGTAGCGGGTATAAAACATCGAAACTATTATTGAATGATTGGCTATAAAGCGTAAAAGCAGAACACTATTATTCACAATTATTATTACTGCTTGACTGTAACTTATTTCAAAGTCAACTGAACTTCCAGCGTCTCAGCTGAGCAGTGCGGCTTATTCCCCAACCGCTCGATGTGAGACTCAAAAGTGCGCTACATAGGGTGTATAACAGACGAATTAGAGCCAAATGTAGTGTGCTTATTATGGAGTATGGGGTAGTTATGGGGACGTGGTTTTTGACACGCCCCGTCTTCGCACTCCAAAATAAGTCAGTTTGAGGAAGTGTCAGAGTATTTTTTTTAAGCTAAAATACAGTCATGGAAAAGCTTCGGCGCGTTTTGAGTGGCCGGGAGGATAACGAAGAACTCGGACTTACAGCACAGGTTAATCTTTAATATTCAGGATTTTTTAAAAAGTTCGTTAGATTTGGTTTGTCGTTTAAAGGGACAAGTGTTGATTAAACTGGCTAAGCTAACTAGCACACAACCACGCAACCAAACGTTGTCTTTAAACTAGATTTCAGTATTTATTTACTTCTCTTTTCTTATTATTTTGCCAAACAGTACAAGCTGCGTTTATTGAATATTATTCTTACCTAATCGCGAGTTTCTCTGATAACCAATACTGTGGCAAAATCTCAAATGTATTTCGGTTGTACAGAGAGTGCACTAGATAGGAGGTTTGATCCATACTCCTTATAGTGCATTTATAAAGTGTACGGGAGCCATTCGGGATTCGGCCGTTACCAATAGTAATTTTGCACCTAGCATACTGAGTTATGGCTTTTAATTTTTTTTCTATGAACTGTTTGTATGCACTGATGGGCCACTTTATTAGGTACACCTTGCTAGTACCAATCGGACCCCTTTTTGCCTTTCTTCATGGCCCTTTATTAACCAATGTGCTGATGATATTCCTTGAAGATTTTGGTCCATGTTGACAGTTTTGTCGGCAGCACATCCCAAAGGAGCTATTTTTTTAGATCTGTGACTGTGGAGGCCACTTGTGCACAAGGAACTCCTTGTCACGTGCAAGAAGCCGATTTGGGGAGATTTGAGCTCAGTGGCATGGCATTTAAAAGTCGGTACAGTGTAGCCATTAAAGTATTGAACCGATCAGCAACAATACTCGAGTAGTCTGTGGCACTCAAACGATGCTCAATACATGCTGTTACGTTGCAGGGTGGATCTATGCTTTCATGTTGTTTATGCCAAATTCGGACCCTATCAGTGGTAAAGCAGAAACCGATTCTCATCAGAACAGTGAATGCTTGCCCAATATTTCATGAACTTCTCGGACCAAACCATCTCTAGTCACTGTGGCATAAACAAGGCATTTTTGCCCAGAGAACTGCTGTTCCTTGGATATTTAATTTATTTCAGACCATTTGCAGTATAGAAATGGCTGTGTGTGAAAATCCCAGAAGATCTACAGTTTCTAAAACAATCATCTTGACCACACGTACATACCTAAATGCATTCAGTTTCTGCCTTGTGATTCTCTGATTAGATAACAGGTAAATCTAATGAAGTGGCATATTTATTTGTACAACTAAATTACTTGCAAGTAGGGAAATTTACATGCAAATTCACTTCTATCCAAAATAACTTATGACAGAAAAATATTAGTCTGTTATGGTTGACCATTGCATTTATCTGTGTCATACATGCATGTATATGTCTGTGTATTCCCTAATGTTAGCTTGGGTCTGCTTTTTTGCTTTTTTTGATCAATTATTTGCTATTAATATGCTACTGTTTGATCCACTAACGTTTTGCATGCTCACAGAGGATGGATATATGAAGGTAAGGTTGGATTTTTCTTAAGCAATCTGACATAAGTACAAATATAACATAATGGTGGATGATCCGTATGATTATTTAAACCTGTTGCTTATTTGAATCAACATGTTTAAATATAGTACAGGTTTGAAAAAAGTGTTTTTAGTTTGTAAATATTGGTCAAGATTTGCTACTTGCAATTGTTAGGTTAATTGGTGCCTTTGAAGTGGGTGTCTGTGTGCGTGACTGTGTGTGCGCGCCCTACAATGGATCGTTGCCCCGTCTAGGGTTGTTCCTGCCCTTGCACCCAGAGCAGAAGATACTGGATGGAAAAAAAACCCTCCACATTTATTTTTATTTTAATTTTAACAGCAAAAGCTATTGGCACTTCTATACCTTGTTAGTGACAAACTGCAATTGGGCGTCCCTTTCATTTATTGTACTTTCAAGTTTAGTTTATAAGCAGTAATTAATGTCTTAATGTTCCACTGGGATAGTTACTGTATGAGGTAAAACTGTTTGTACACAGGTAATAACTGCTGTTGCATAAATTGGGAGGAGATGCTATAATTTTATCATGTACATTAACATTTCAGCGTCACTATTTGGGTGAGATATTTAGTTATCTGTGATGACTGATACTCAAGCTTTTCTTTATTATTTTGGGAAAGGGCTAAGATTAGATAATTGAAGAGCGTTTGAATAATATGTGATTTCTAACATATTGAGATAGTGAGAGTTGATATTAGTTCAAGTATAATTTTGTTCATGCGGTTTAGGTGAGTTACCTATTGAAACTGTACTGTGACCCAAGCCAGATACAGTATTTAAGCATCAGTCAGAAGTGGGCATGCGAAAAGAATGGAGTCATTTTTCTACTTATTAAGGTTACTCTACATCGTGTTAATGTATGCCAAGAATTGTGTAAAGGAGGTAAGACATTGGATGTCATTAAAATATATTTAACTTTATTGTATTTTACTCGGATGAAACTGAGGTAGGCTATAATTAGCTGGACCCAAGGCTATGAGAAACAGGTTGGCAACTTCTCTCTTAAACCCAGATGGCTGATTGGTAACACCCAGATCAACTATAAAATACTTTTATTTGATTCAGATCTCTCCTTTGATGTGCGAATTAGCAACATCACTCGAATTGCTTTCTGTCGGTTATGTAATACTGCTAAACTTAGAAATATCCTTTCTTTTAAAGGTGCTGAGAAACTGGTTCATGCATTTATAAACTCGAGGTTGAATAACTGTAACACTTTATTTACTGGATGTCATTCTATAAATACACTTAAATTAGTTCAGAAGGATGCCGCTTGTGTGCTAACCAGAAGTACGCAATCAGATCGTATCAGTCTTAGAATTAAAAACCTCACAGCAGGGGGAAAGGCCCCTCGTACATGGGCCCCTTGCTATGGAATAAACACCTTATATTTTGAGATAAAAAAACTGCAATTTTTAAGACCATGCTAAAGCGTGTGTGTTTAAAACTTACTGACGTCTGGGGTCATGTTTGAGCACCCTGCCTTGTCATGCCAGGTGGCTGTCCAGCTGGGCTGGGCTTTGGTCTCTATGATCATGAACTGTGCATCCTTGTTGACCAGGCCAGAGCTGGAGGTTCGTAGTCAGACATTTATTGTCATCTTGGATGTTGGGTTGCCAAATCAATGGATTTTAATAGTCTGTGTTGTTAACTAAATACATTTTCTCTTAATTCTTCTTTTAGGCACATTTAGAGGGTGGCACAGTTAAGAGTAGCCATTGAGCTGTGTAGAAACCTTGTGTGTCTTGCGTACACCTAGTTCATCCCACTTTCCTTACATTGCAAAGATATGCCTTAGGTTAACTGGTCACTCTAAATTGGCCCATTAATGCGTCTGCCTAGTGTTGATGTAACTAGTAACTTTTTCTCCTGCTATCAATGACCGTTTTTGCCATGAAACAAATAAGTATAGTTAAAATGCCACCTATGATTTATTTAAATTAAGTAATCATCAGGAATGTGCTCCTAATGTTGTGCTGCATGCAACATGGATGTTCCTCTAGTGTCACGGTAGCCAGGTTAACCTGAGATACCAAATGTACCCACTATTTAAGAGTGGTTTAGTCAGCAGTAAATAGAGCTATGTTTGGGTAAGGAACAGTGCTAGAACAGAGTCTTGCTGGAACTGTTTATTAACCAAAGCAACAGCTTTCTGGGATTTGTGTATCTTTAGTTTAGTTTAGGTTAGTTTTTCTTCACATGTCCATATACTGAAAACGAAAGACTGCCTCAGGTATGCGCCATTTAACGAAACACGTTTGGACTATAATGGCCCAAAATTACCATTGACCAGTTTTGTGCTAGTGTAGTCCAAATTTAAAGGGTATTTTCCACGGGAAAGCTGTGAGCAAACCATGGGTAAATGGGTCACATATAACTAAAAACCACGAGTGAGTGGCATGGCTGAGAGACTAGACTAGATACTAGAGACTTCAACAAACGAATGTGAACCAGTTTAAATAGTAGTAGGTTGGAGTGACTATACAGGTAATTGAGGGGGCGCAAACAAATACTATTTACATACTATACATACTATTTACAGTAGGGCAGGCCCATACACTCAATGACACTATTTACAACTTATCACAAGTAGGTAAGTTGTACACAAAAGTAGCTTGCTCAAAAAAAAGTCTATGAACACATGAGCACTGAACAATGAGTTAGCCCCTAGTCCGAATGTGAGATACCAAGCTTGCTCAGTACGGTAGTGAGCTTTTGCGCTTTAACTCCCACATCTGCTGGTGGGCTTGAACAACTTCACCCCAGTGCAACAAAACAATCTAAATGTACCACCAGTACATTATGAAGCCTTTAACGTAGGAATCTGTAATAATGATTAAGTAAAATGTGGTATTTAGATTTCAGTACACCCCTTTATACTATAACATCATACATCAGGCAGCACTGTACCGTGTCTTTGCCATTTAGAGACTGTTTAGTTTTGTATAGTTAAAAGACAATTTTAATTTGTATTGTAAGTCTTCAGTCTAGCGAGGACATTGATCGGCTGGACATCGTTCTCCTCTACACTTTACCTGTGTAAAGAGTATAAAATTGTGTGAGTGGCTGAGAGGGAATGCAGCTGTTATGTAGGTAGAACAATAATGATTTTGTCTGTTACGAGTTACTAATTTTATAAGGAAATGTAATGTAATATCCTGATTTTGTTTCCCATAGGTTCTGGATGGCTCAACACTTAGTTTCAGCACACGCATCAAGTGGTTCGTCATATGCTTCGCCTCAGGGATCATATGCTCCATCCTTGTGAGTAGTGTTCTAGCTTCTAGACACATTAGGAATTTAATCTTTTACACAGAATCAATTTAAATGACACAAAAATCGCACGTTTTTTTTTAATATTCAAATTTGAAAGCTATCAAGTTAAACAGATACTAGAGATACTAAAATTAGACTGTTTTGCTGAATTTTGTCAAAAACTTTATTGGTTACTACAATCCTAACCCTAATTCCTGTGCTTTGCAAGTTCCTTTTGCATTTTGCCTTAAAGTGATTAAAGTGTTCCCTTCATCTTTAGCGGACTCGGTGTATTGCGGGTTATTAAAAAATATTAATGGAATAAATATATCGCTGTTCTGCGGTACTTTTACATTTAAAAAAAAATCACAATTTATAAAAATAGATTCGAAAAATCATTCTAACAATAAAGGAATGTTATAAAATATTAGGATTTACAGTAAATAGCTGTTAGCTGCTCAATGCATAGGATACGACGTGCTGTAAGCTCGGTAAGGACGGAGCATGTGTGGTAAGTAGGTAAGTACAAGTTTATAGTAACTACTCAACATAAGAAAAGCCAAGAAGCCAGAGGTCTATGTAAACTCAGGAACAGCCACCACGACCAGAAACTCGTGTCCCAACCCCCACTTAAAAGCACACTTGTTTGTGGGCATGCTGATAACGGATAACTGATGGTAACCACCTTGCAGAAGTGTCCCAGAGTTGCCGGTCAGTCGTAGTGTACGCTACAGGACGTTCAGCATCTCGGAATTGCTGCACTTCCGCATGCAAGACACAACAAAACTTCTTTGTCTTCTTTTGGAAGATGATGATAAGCACCACTAAGCAAACATTTACTTGGTGGGATCGCCAGTACAGAGGGCGTTAGCACACAATTATACTGTAACACAGGAATGTAAGGACTTTGTTTCAGTTGTCGTGTCAACAATTGGAGCACAAGAAAGAAAATAAATATTAGTAGTATCTTGAGAGGGCACAAAAAGCAAGGAACAACTGTTTCCCAAAGAATGTATAAAGTGAAGAAATTGTCTAAAATAATGCAAACTATGTATGCCAAGCGTGTATGCTGTGCTTCAGTATGAATATGTGGATATAATTTCCAGACTTCACACTGACACACATGCAGTCAGAAGGCTTATGAGATATGATACTGAGATATGCCACCTAGGAAATATGTTCAAAATGTTTACAAACATGAACTATTTTAACTTTATTTTATTGTAACTTTACTATACCTTTGAGATGGCGATTATCTTTTCTGTCTGTTGCAAGTTTTCTATGTGAATTAGATGCAAGTTTTTATAAAACAGATTTTTATTCCCTATTATAGGTTGGACGTTGGAAGTTAAAATGGTTAACGCTGATAAGGAAGTGTGAGATAGACTGATTGTTAAAAAAAAAAAAAAAAAGATCTAGATTTTTATATTATTAATTTACAGTTTATGATGAATTAATAAAGTATTTGATGCAATTTAAAGACAGAAAGCCAACTTAACTGGAATAGTGTGTGTGTGTGTGTGTGTGTGTGTGTGTGTGTGTGTGTGTGTGTGTGTGTGTGTGTGTGTGTGTGTGT